>JAOVYX010004040.1:0-38557 GCA_035668315.1 Drosera spatulata
TGTCCATGATGAACACCCTCCTGACATACAGCTTGATGTTGTTCATCTTCTTGCGAGTATCAAAGAGATCGAACGGAATTCAACACATATATACAAAATCGGTTCAGATCAAACCGTTGCAAGATATATGGGACGGAACGAGTATAAAAGAGAAAAATGGATTTATGGCTAGTCACAAATAAAATGGATTTATAAGCAGACCCTTGGATGTAGAGATCAATGGTTAAAATTGAAGGTTGATTCTCTCTTTTCAATTACCTCTACATCCAAGGGTCTAGCTAGACTTTTGAATGTGGAGATCAAGGGTTGAGATTGAAGGTTAATTCAATCTTTCCAAAAATAAATTTTTAATCTCAACCATTGATTTCTTAAATCCAACAATCTAATCACAAATAAGATTATTTATGATTAATCATAAATTCACCAAATCCTATATAAAATTAGGGAGTTATATAAAGGAAAGAGAAATGGCATCTATCAGTATGAGCATAAATCCTTCGAAAATCTATTCGACCCATTTGCTGAAACAACGAAAAAAAAAGTATAATCTTTCAGTTTTTCAAATAATTTTGAACAAGTGTAAGTAACAGTTCAATTAGGTTACAGCTTTTTTAGTGAAAACCTACGACTATCTTCTATCCTCTTTTTTTCTAGGGCTGCCTTTTTTTCCCCGATTTTATCAGACTTCGAAATTGCTCAAAACAACTCAACCCTAAACCCTAAACCCTAAATTTTATACTATTGTTTATTGTGTTGGAACGATTGAAACGATGAGATCGATCATCAAAAGCTAAACATTATGAGATCCAGCATCTATAAAACTTTGTTTGATCAACGCTCATAACCGTGACGTAAAAAAGGATCTCGACACAATGTTATAAAACAAATGACAAACGAATACATACAAGTCGATGTAGGACGATCAACAATGGAAGTATCTTGAGTATTAACCAACTACAGAATCCGACTATTGTAATATCTCTCCAACTATTTGGTCGAAGGGTTTCTGGTGGAGAAAGAAAGAGAGTTTATTTGTCGGAAAAAAAAAATTAAAGACAATCATTTTTATACTATCCATTAGTTGCTATTTATTAGTAGATGAGATCTAAGGAAAATCATAGAGATTTTTAAATGTTATTCTTCTATTAATGTGGAAGGATCGTGATTGGATGAACTAATTTTTTCACCGATAAGGCGAATAAAAATAATTTAAGATGAGTGTAATTTATTTTTCAAAATATAAGTATAAACAAATTAATATGTCCATCGACAATATACTATATCTTGTTCAATATTTTAACTTGGACTTTAAGCTGAAGTTAGAGAATGGTGATGAAACGATTGAAACAACGAGATGGATCATCAAAAGCAATTTTATTTCGCGATAATTAATGTGAATAGTAAATAATTATACGTTATATTTTATTTTACGGGGTTAAATAATTTATTTGACGATATAATAAAAAAATACAAAATATGAATGATATGCAACCCTAACACGTAAATACGGAGAAATACGATCTTAATACGAAAAAAATCATATTTATACGAAAATGACCTAAACCTAATTTTGACACTTATTATCCTTTATATCAATTTCTACTTCACCTAAATTAAATTATTTATCCACTAATTACCAACTAAATATCCACTAATTACCCACTAATAGCCATCAATTATCCACTAAAATTATTTTAATTGATTTACTTTCCTATAAAGACAAGCCCCCTTCTCCTTGAAAAACTTCTTACAAACATAAAAACACTTATTGTCATGAAGAGAAGAGATAAACAAGAGAAAAGAAAAAGGGAAGTTTGAGGAGAAGAGGAGAAGTTAGGGTTATAAGGCGATGAGGATGTTTCATCATTAATAAGAGAAGGTGATCATCTTGTTTAGAAATTTTATGAAAAATCATAATGTTCTGAAAAGAGTGTAAATCCATAATTGTTGAGATAACTCCGTGAAAACACATAGTGCGTTGTGTCTGTCGCATATGCTATACGGTGACTTGATGGTGACATTCTTTCATCGAACTTTTGATATGAGAGTATCTCACTGCAAGAGACCCTGGGCTCCGGATTAATTGATCCCCTTTCGCGGATATCCCTTTTGCTAAAGCTGAATAAACTTTATCTATGAAATTGAACAAGTCTCGTCAAGGACACAATTATAACGTTGAGGGTATCTATTGTCTGTCGTCTCTGTGTGATTGACATGATGGTAAGTATAACAAACACTTGAGTGAAATATTGAGTGCAGCAATGCGTAAGACTTGGACTGGAGATCTATCATGTCACAGTGTCATTGTCTCAGTCTGTTTGATATGGAGATCTTGACTGTCATTACCATAAAGGGTATGACGATAGTAAATTATGTCGATAATATCTGGAGTGTCGATGAACGCTTGATTTCGAGCGTTGTTACGTGGTGTTAAGTGTGCTTATGTGACTAGGATGAATCATTGTTATGCTTGTGATGATAATTGTGAATGTCAGATTGACATGATAATTCCAGAATACTGAAACAAAGGATCGAAGTGATCATTTTCCTTCTTTTTTTTTATCTTCTTCTCTCGTGTAACTCCTGATAAGGGCGACGACATGTTATTGAGCTCGTATAACTCACGGTTATTATTTTTCTGTGTCTTTGTTCTTCTTTTTGATACATGAGCAAGACTTGAAGGAGAAATATAACCTAAGATTTGAAGGAGAAAGATTTTGAGTTAAGATTGAGTGTAATAAAAGTTTCTAAGTGAACTTAACTTAATTCTTTTGACTAAGCCAAAAAAATATAGTTTTTACCTAGGTGAGACGTTGGGCTCAGAGACAGTAACGTCATATGTATCATTAATAAGTAATGAAAAGTCGGGACGTTACATAACATTATCAATTTCTACAAAGAAAAAAAAGACATCAATCAAAAGCAAAGAGATCGTTGCAGACGACGAACGAATGCTTGCGATTCCGACGTCGACGACTGGAATTGGACATCACTCAATTCAATCCCGTCGAGATTTACTCTCTCGTTTTCACATCTAGCAGCTAGCTCTCCCGATATCGTTGGAGTCGGAGGGACTGGATTTCGAGCTATGGAAGGTGTGCCGGGTCACGACGACAATGCCGGGGAGGTTTTCGACGTTCGAGATGCTGTCGACGGGTGAGACGACGAGTTATGTGGGGATCGATGACGAGGAGAGGAGGAGATTGGGGGTGGGCGTTGGGTAGGGGATGGGTGGTACCCCGTGCGAATTAAGTTGAGGGGGTGATACCTCCCTGTCTTCAAAAGAGTACTTGTGAGGAATTATCTCTTTTTGTTTTAGAAATAAATTTCAATGTAAGATACATTTGCAATGTTCCTTAGTTAATTTCTAAAGGATAATCTATAGTTGAACACTCAACTAAATATCTTTGGAAGTACATTGAGCAATATATGTAACAAATCTAATGTAAGTTTATAATAAATCTGAGATAAATTACTAAATTATGTGAATTTTTCTTGATTCACAAAACAAAACAGAGCTGCGTTTCCAGAAAAGGTTATTGATGACAAAAAAATATAATTTTTTCGAATCAAATTCACTGAGAAATCACTTGGTTGTTGCTCTCGAAATCCTAACAAACATCTTCTAAAAATTTAGATTTACATCTCTCCCAGTTCGATCGGTGATTGCCCTTCCACTGATTTGTGAGTCTCCTCGTTTTATCTGTTGCTTTATCCGAGATTCCAATCAGCATTGGAGAATTTGGATATTTAAATTGCTTTGAACTAATAGGATTGCCTAAAAGGTACATTTGATTTTGACGAGATTATTTAGATTGTTGTTTTTTTCTAATCAGAAATAAAATTAATCACTAATCTCTCCATCCCATAAAAAACATAAAGTTTGTTAGGACGGATCTGTCCAGACAATGGCACATCGGTACAACCAAATCGAATTAGGCAAGTACTAGTAAGATAGTGTCATTTCGAGAAATGTTGCGTTTTTAATGGAGCAGAAGAAATATATTTTAGTCTGCCTCCTCTCTCAATTCATATACTAAACCAGAGTTTCGGTACCTTTTAAGTTGATTAGTTGATTATGTATAAGTCTTCACCTTCTTCTTATAATGTAGTATGAGCCCATGAGCAACTAGCAATGATGCAGGTGAAGCATTGGAAGATAATTTGCTGATGTTAGTTGGATTAGTATAGAAACCAAAATCGAAACTGGAAAATGAAGAACAAAAATAGAATGACAAACAAGAACAGTATAAATCGATGAATTTGAGGCAAGGGTGAACCCTTTGTCCTTAAGAGGTTATCACCCCGCTACTGGTGCTTACGGATCTATGACGACCGCCTCAAAAAATACAACGACTTCGCCTCTATGAACGCAGCACTACGACCAGTGCCTCGAATCCTCTCGACCCGACAATGTAATGAGACGCTACTTGAATGTGTTGGATGAAATGCGTCACAGGGAAAAGAGAAAGATCGTAGAAGAGGAAAATGGAATATCTGAAAAGCAGTCCCAGGCTGTATTTATAGGCAAATCTAAGGGGAGACAGCATAACACATGTCACGCACAGATTAGACGAAAAGTTCAATCGTTGCTGACTGGGATTAACAACCGCAATGGATAGTCAGCATTCAACGGTCCAAAAAATTATTTATTAAACTTTAGCATATAAAAAATATAATAATTTAATGGGCCCATCCGCGTGACTGACAGAACTGAGCCGGCGCGCGTGCATTTTTATGTTTGAGCCTCACCTAGGCTCTCCCCCTCACACAAAATTGGGTATCCTTGGGATCCCAAACTCATTTTCCAACATACCATATACAAGATACCCTATACCTTATAAGAATTTCAATGTGGGTAAACTTCCTTACACCACATGGTTTTCTCTTCGCATGAGCTACTTTGGACATTGATTTCTCATTCATCCAAAATCGTTTTTGAGAACTTTAATATACTACGATCATCTATTCGGAACGTAGTTTCCAACGATTCCAACATCGTACCAATCCGATGATGGAAATTAGCTCAAAACATGGTCAAACCGGATCGATTTTCAATAACGGAGAGGGTGGGCTCGTCATAAAATCGACAATAAATGAATGATCTATAAGTGAAAAATGAAGCAGATAAAAAAAGATTTGGTTGAGATGATTTCTTCTTGCTAGATGTCAAGGACCATCTTTGACAACAATAGTGCGGATGATGATAAGTCATGAATTATCTCCGCTATAAGCTCAACCTTATAGTGTAATAAACCCATTTGTGTCATTTTTATTTGTTGGTGCAAAAGTAGTATCTTCATAAGCATGTAGTCAAATGTCGTTGTCTGTCTACTATCTAAATAGTAAGGTTTACAAGGATGTTTTGTTTCCGGATGCGGTTTTACTTCTTTCCTTATTCTCTATTTGAAGACTATTGAATATTGTGTTAGGCTGGTTATGAGTTATTCATGTTGTCAATATTATTCTTTGTGTCGATATTGTGTCTCAATTCATTTTGGCATGAGCGTTTTGTCCCTTAGTGAAGATAGTGGCTCAAGTTGGTTTCTCCATTGACTCTTTACATGACCCACTTGATGTAGCAATTCACGGATGAAAAGCAATTGTTTTTTTTAATATTCTTTGTTGATTTTATTAGGTCCATTGGATTTTCTACCGTCTTGTTTTATTTACCGCAGGTGAAAATAAATTATGACACCAATGAAATTTGACATAAAAAAATTTGATGGCACAAATAATTTTGGACTTTAGAGAGTCAAAGTCGTTGCTTAATTGAACCAAGAAAAAATTAAAAAGGTTCTGAAAAAGGTCGATAAATTACAGGTAGAAATGAAAGCGAAAGATAAGACCACTATGGATAAAAAGACACGCATAACTTTACGCCTATGCTTGTCCGATGACGTTCTTCAGAACGTCCTGGAGAAGAAGACTGTTAAGACTCTTTGGAATAAGTTGTCTAACTTATATATGAGCAAATCTGTTGCTTCTCGTTTGTACATGAGACGTCTTCATTCCTTCAAAATGAAGGAGTCAACTACCTCACTAGAAAAGCATTTGACTGAATTTCAAACTATCCTTATTAGTCTGAAAAATGTTAAGAGTTACCATTGACGATGAAGAAATGACGATGATTCTGTTGTGCTCTCTCCCGAGCAGTTTAGAGCCCTTTGTGACTATTATGATTCATAGTAGGGACTTTTTGTCACTGGAAGATGTGAAGACGTTTTTTTATCAATAACCAGCTGAGACACCAACTCTCGGAGTCGTTCAGCCCATCGAGCTCTAATAATGGGTTATTCATTAGAGGGAGGCAAGATCGAAAACAACAGGATAAATTTAGAGGCCGATGGGAGTCAGGTATATCTTTTGACACCTTCATGGCAAGTATTGGATACACACGGAGCCCGTACAATCAGTGTGTGTATCATCAGCAGCAACCTGATGGGAGTCAGGTATATCTTTTGCTTTATGTGGACGATAAGTAGATCGCAGGTAGAGGCAGAGGGAAGATTGGCAGGCTGAAGGCGCAACTCAGTAGCGAGTTCGATATGAAGGATCTCGGCCAAGCAAAGAAGATCTTAGGCATAGAGATTGAACAGGATAAAAAGCATGGGGTCTTAAAGTTGAATCCGAAAGAAATACATCGAGAAGGTTCTTGATCGCTTTGGCATGAAAGATGCCAAACCTGTTTCTACTCCCTTGTCAGCGCACTTTAAACTATCTTTGGAGCTCTCACCCAAGACTGAGGACGAGGAGAAGAGCATGGCCTCAGTGCCTTATGCGAGTGCAGGTGATTCCCTGATGTATATTACGATATGCACTCGACCCGATCTTTCACAGGCAATATCATCTTAAGGGTTCATCGAGATTTGAGCTTCGTCTATGATGCAAGACGAGGTGGAGGCAGCGACGATGTTAAGGGATTCTCAAATTCATACTATGCTGAAGATTTGGATCATCGGAGGTCACTTACAGGGTACGTATTCACTTTCTGTGGTACGTCAGTTTCTTGGAAGGCAACTTTATAGGATACAGACTTTGAGCACTACAGAGACAGAGTTCATGGTTGTTCCATCAACTGTGAAGGAAGCTATTAAGTTGAGGAATTTGGCTTCAGACTTGGATTGGAAGCAAATTAGCACAGTGGTTCATAGTGACAGTTCATCAACCATTCACTTGACCTGTGACCAGATGCATCATGAGAGGACTAAACATATTGACATCCGATATTAATTTCTACGGGGTGTTAAGGATGTTAAGGTGATCAAGACTGCTACGGCACAGAATCGAGCGGATATGTTGACGAAATCTGTTCCTGTGTCAAAGTTTCGTCATTGCCTGAAACTCTTAGGAGTAAAGGGCGACTAAGCTTTCCTAAGGTCTAGGTGGAGGTTGATCGACGACAATAGTGATCCTAATTAGATACGGAAAGATGATTTGAGTCAAGGTGGAGATTTGTTAAAAAAGACTTGTGTCTCAAAAGTCATCTTTGATGGCTCTTTGTGCTTAGCGTGTTATTCTTCCATGGTTGGCTGCTACTTGGTCAAGAAAGTGGTCCAAAGGTTATCTCTTCCGTTCAATTACAAAGACTCCTCTTTTGGCTTCTTTGAACAAGAAATGGCCATATATTAGCCTTTGTTATGTTAGCATTTGGTGTGCATCGGCAGAGGCATCGCACTAAAAGAGAAAACACCCTTAGTAAGATCTTATGAGATTAGTTAAGGAGGAGATTACATCTTCTCCATCTCTTGTTGCTCTGGAGCTCTTGATGTTGGGTGTAGCTCATTTGTATTCCTTTTTGGTTTAGTGGATTTCTTCGTCATCGACGACCGCGCGTGATTTTCTCCCGCAAGGGTTTCCACATAAAATCGTTGTCTTTTTTATTTGTGCTATTTAAATTCCGCTATTGACGCTATACTGTTTATTGTTCTAATTAACCCACTTAGACTAATAAAATTAATTTACTAGTGAAGATAAAATCTACAGATCCTGTCCTTTGCCTTCTTGACAAGCTCGATAACCTCGCACTAACTTTGCAGCATCTCTTTTCAACTGTGGCCAATAATATCGCTCTTCAAGACTAGCAATGGTTTTGTCACGTGTGAGATGTCTACCAAGTCCTCCTCCATGCAAATCTCTAATAAGCTTTTCTTGAAGAGAAGTTTTGGGTATACAAAGGCGGTTTTCTTTGAACAAAAACCCCTCCATCAAGTAGAACTCACGAGCAGACTGTTTTGTTTTGCATTTGTCCCAAATCTCCTTAAAGTCCTCATCAGAACTGTATTCTTCCTTCAAACAGTCAAATCCGACGAGCTCGTAAGATAGCGTCACCAACAAATTTGCCCTTCGGCTAAGAGCATCAGCAACACGGTTTTGCTGCCCAGATTTATGCTTAATAATGAATAAAAATTTCTGCAATAGCGTCATCCATCGAGCATGTCTACGGTCCAAATGCTTCTGGTTGTTTAGGAACTTCAGCGTTTGATGATCTGTACATAACACAAACTCCCTTTGAATCAAGTAATGCTCCCAGTGCTTGAGAGCCCGAACCACAGCATAAAACTCTTGATCGTATGTACTCCATTTGCGTCTAGCTTCATTGAGTTTCTCACTAAAGAATGCAAAGGATCGTCCTTCTTGTGATAAAACAGCTCCGATTCCTACTCTGCAAGCATCACACTCTACTTGAAACAGTTTCTCAAAGCTTGGAAGTGCTAAAACCGACGCACTACAAAGCTTGGAAGTGCTAAAACCGACGCACTACAGCTCCGATTAGATCAAAAGCCTTTTTTGCTTCTCTCCCCACTTGAACTTGCCTTTCTTCAAACAATCAGTAATAGGTGCTGTGATAGCGCCAAAGGTACCTAGGCCATGAAAACTCGGAACTTCACTAACAGTCCTTCGTGTAGGCCAGTCACGAACAGCCCGCACCTTATCGTCATCAATCTGAATTCCATCTGCACCCACTGTGAACCCTAAGAAGAGTAGCTTACTTGTGATGAAACAACACTTCTTAAGGTTCACAAACAGCTTGTTGGCCATGAAGACACCGATTCTCGATGGACAACTGCAACAAGCAGGGGAAGTACATGCCAAGTAGAAACCATTATTGGAAGAATTTAAAGAGATTGTTGCGAAAGACCTACCAGACCAGCTGCCTCCCATGAGGGATATTCAGCATCACATTGACCTTATTCCCGAAGCCAGTTTACCGAACCTTCCACATTATCGAATGAGTCCGACAGAAGGGAAAAGGTTTGAAGAGTTGATGCAAAAGGGGTTCATCCACGAGAGTTTAAGTATGTGTGTTGTACCAGCTTTACTAACGCCAAAGAAAGATGGCAGTTGGCATATGTGTGTGGATAGTCGGGCAATTAACAAGATTATAGTGAAGTACTGATTTTCTATTCCATGTCTGAAAGATATGCTGAGAGGATATGCTCTGACACCAACTGACGCAGAACGGAGACGTAAGTGACTAGTTATCGTACTAGTTGAACGGTTCTGGTTCCGAATCCACGGAGTAAACTCGAGTCCACGAGCTAAGAGAATGAATTTGTAAAAGTGTTTACTTCTGAATGAATCCAAAACTGAATATACAAGTGTTTTAAATAAGAAAACTAACGAAAACGATAAAATCTTTCTAGAAATACGGAATTGGAAAAAAAAATCAAAAGATACTCAAACTAATCGCATCTAAACAAACTTTTAAAAGAAAATAACAAACAAAACATATCGGGCATGAGCAGAAATACATCCAACTTACTCCTTTTAAAATGCTTCGCATCTCTCGCTCTTATCGGACCGTTTAACCACCAAAGGTACTCCATTTGTCCAACATTCGTTAAGTTAGCATTGGTTTTATAACAGTGATATAAAACTGTTTTGACGGTACACCAGCAGGACCCAAAATTTTTCTCGATACTCAATAACTTTCGACTGTCGAGTATCCAAACTTTCGACTATCGTGCCTAGGTTTCCCGAGGTGAGTATTTGAATTATCAGCTTGCACACACACCTAGGTTTTGAACTCCAGAAAAAAAAAAAGAATCTCTCAATACTCTGCTCAGACCAACAATCATTGCAAGGACAGATACGCCAGCACAAGCTGCACGAGTAACAAGTTTGATTTCACAAGTTTAAGTTGCTGCAGCAATCGCTACTCGGCTACCTATTCGTTGCCATCTCGGCTCATTTGGCAGATTAATGTCACCAATTCAAGCACACATCAGTCATCACGAATCTCAAAAATAACAAGCTTGATTTCACATGTTCAAGTCGCTGCAGCGATCAACTCTCAATCCGCCAACTAATCCTCATCATCTCGGCTCATTTGGCCGAATAAATTCACCAATTCAAGCACGGATCATCAGACATCACAGATCTCATTCCACAACAAGCAGCCACAGCAATGCAACAATGACTTACACAACACACAACACACGAGAACAAAAACAAGAACGAAAGGAGTGAAACCACCACCTGCGGAGCACGTGCTCGGGGACGTGACCATCGCAGATTTGTCGAAGCGTCAAATCAGACTCCGACACATCGCCAGCGTCATCGGACTCAGCAATCGAAGGAGATGATGCGAGAGATGATCTCGGAATTCGCCGAAGGACGGAGGCGGAGACGGAGGAGGATGAGAGGGGACGAATCCGGCGAGGAACTGGTCGGAGTCGGCTAGGGTTACAGCCTCCGACGAGAGAGAGGCGGAGGAGAGGGATTGAGATGGTTGCTGGAGGTCGGAGGAGATCAGGAGCAGAGAGCACGGCGGCGCCAGCGCCGGCGGCGGCCATGGGTGGCGGATCTCTCACTCTCACTCTCACTCTATCTGCGACTGCCAAGGGTTTGTTGAAAGAGAGACCTCTCTTCTGGTGACTGGTTCATCTACTCTGTATGTTAGAATAGTTTCCGATTTTCATCTCTTTGATGAATGTTTCTAATTCTAACCAACACAATGTTGGCCGAAACAGTTGGTAGCTTAGTTCCACTTTCACTCAAGCAGGTTTCATTGAATCTCATGAATGATGTTTGAAGAACTTTATTTTTATTATGGATCATAAACGATCTAACTCAATATCATAGAAAGGACAAAAATTATCAGCCACATTCCCCCAAGGTTGCCACCATTCCATTCAAAAATAAAATCTTCACACATCACATAATCAAATATTACAAGTCAATCAATTTTTCATCAAATGACAATATCTCGAGCAGAATAGAGAAAACCAAATGCCCAGAAACTGCGTTCTAGTACACAAAGACATGATTCTCCACCACTAACACTTTTTTCCTCATCAGTATATCTTCTTAGAATGCTGCTTTGCAATATAATTATAGAATCTCCAAGTATGGTACAGTCCAACGAATCGTGCAACTCCTCCAAAAATCACTTCGGTAAGTGCCATCAGGAGCGATGACTGCGGAGATAAACCAGCTGTTGTCGTCGACAGTAAGAGTCCCTTGGTATTGCATATTACAATAAAGAGCCCTCGTTTGATGGCCTCGATTGATTTCCTTGCAACTTCATCCGCCGTCATTGACCTTGATACAGCTGTTATGTAGCTCGTAATATGAGGCCTACTCATTCTATCTGCATATATGTAGTCAAAAGGATGTAAATTTAGTTAAACAGCGAAAGCATAATCGAAGCAGCTCCAGGGCATGTTCAAACCAGGACTATAATAACAGGTTGATCTCTGTTCAAGGAATAGAGAATAGTAGTGAAAATTTTTCAGTCAGATTGCGAACCTTCGATTAAGCCAGGGGTTTCAGTGTCGGGAGGGCATATCAATGAGACATAGATGTCATCTGCTATAACTTCTTGTTGCAGCGCCTCGGCAAGTCCCCTTAGCCCAAACTTAGTACAACAATACGCCGCATAACCATAGATACCCACCTACAGAAATTACAGAGACACGGAAAAAAGTTGAAAGATAAAGACTAAGTTATTCAATAACAACCATTTATCAACGAGTCAACCTTCTTGATCAACCACGCCACTTCAAGATTGAAAATGGAACGGTCTGATTTGAAATTTATTGAGATAAACTTTGATATATATTACAAGACGATCAAATATTGTTTTACATAAATATATCGTTAAACATTGATCGTGATATAGTCAAATACTTTCATATGATAGAGTTTAACAATCAAATATTATCAGTTATAAAATAAAACTGTTTAAAATATGGTTTGCAGTCTCCTTAACTGCAGTCACTCTTCCAAACTTTTAAAAATCAATTTTTTTTAATTTTAGAATTCTAAAATTTTAAAATAAAACAACTATTTTTTAAAAGATGTGAGGGCTGCTGTAATTACTCCAACCCAATAATTCTCTTAAAATATATGTTATATAATGATTTTATTTATTTTATTTTATTTGGGATGGGAGGGGGAATATTTATTTATTTTGTTGGTAATGGGCCTCATGGCCCAATAAGATGTGCGCCCTCCCCCCTCCGAAACTTTCATTTTGAGCAAACCAAACCAGTCAAAATGCTTTCCACATTCCACTTTCCACTTTCCATACCTGACCAGCCTGCGAGGACATGATCGCAATACACCGGGGCCCACTCCCCCTCCTCCTCCTCATCTCCGGCAATGCAGCCTTGATCACATTCACAGTTCCCATCAGATTCGTCTCCACCATGCTCCTCACCTGTCGAGGAACATTACATCTGCCTAAACGTTCGAACAGTTATAATTGAAATAACATTACGTTAAGAACAATATCTTCAGGTTATTATATTTTAAGCAATATATTACATACGACTACGCAGATTAAAGTTTTTAACATCACCTCATCCAACTCCATCCCGTCCAGCTCCCCGGCCCGAAACACCCCATGATTACAAACCAAAACATCAATGGGCCCCGCCGCCTCGACCGCCCTCCTGACTTTTTCCTCGTCCCTCACGTCGAGGACGTAGACGGCGGGGTCCACGCCCGTGAGATCGTGGATGGAGGACCTGGCGTCCTCGAGCCGTGAGGGGTCACGGGCGACGATGGAGAGCTTGGAGGGGCGTTCGAGGGCGACGAGGCGGGCGAGGGCAAGGCCGATGCCGGAGGAGGCGCCCGTGATGAACACGTGGCGGGATTTGAGGGGGATGAGGGGTGGGGTAGTGTGGAGGAAGAGGCGGAGGAGCCGGGCGATGAGGAGGAGGAGGAGGAGGAGATAGAAGGGTGGAGTTGGCATTGTGTAGTGTGAGTTGTAGAGGTGGTTAGAGTGGTTTTGCAAGTTATATGGAGCTTGTTACCTTCTTATATATTCCTGATTGGAATTTTTTAATGAAAAATTTTAATCAATATCAAGAAACGATCAAACGTAATTTTTAAAAAAAAATTATAAAATATTAATGATAATAAACGTCATATATTATAACCGTGGACCATTGAAAACTTTAAATCGTGTCGTTTAGATGCGTAACGAAATCCCTCAAATTACGTGTTGAATAGTGTAAGAAAAAAAAACGTTACAATAATTATAGGACGGAGATAGTACATAATAGTATGTAGCACCTAGGGTGTACTCTCGATCGTCAAAGAAAATGAGATGTATATGGTCTTATCTTTATGATGATTATTTCTTGATGTATTATTGTTTGGTTAAGGAACAAGGGTAATTTTCCATGGACATTTGTGGAGGTTTGTAAAAGTACCGAGATTTGAAACCACGATGGAATACAAAACTGTATTTTCAATCCCTGGTTTAGCCTTCATGTTGAATGTAAGCATAAGTTATAAACCTCATGTAGTTGGACTCTGTTCAAACCATTGTTATGACGACAATAAGATTTGAATTCTGATAACCAAGGTTAGAATAACTGGACCTAACAAATCAACAACCTTAGGACAAGGATAGAGATCCGTGCTGCTATAAAAAATTCGTCCTCGCTCAGTCGCTCTCATTTTACGTGTCCTACATCTAACAAGAGTACATAAAAATTAATGGAACTGTTGCATTCATGTCTTTCTCCATTACTATGAGCAACTGCAACTCAACATATTCATGTTCTTCTTCTCCACCTTGTACTAAAGCACTAAATCACAAACACCATGGGTATCACAACCATGCAATGCTATATGAAATATGCACGTATACTTCTTTTCTTTAGTATTGATGCCGAAAATACTGAAAACTACACTCAGAAGCCGGAACAAATAACCCAAAGCGAAAAACAGAACAACATAATCATTAACAGAATAACATAATCATTAACCTCGGGACTTGCTGTGCCGCCAGCTCCAAGTATCTAGGAAGTTCATCAAACTCTTTTCTAAGCGCTCTATATCGAAAGGCATATGAGACGACGAGATCAATTGTTGAGAAGCTTAAATGACCAATTGTCACCAATTGTCACTTACAAATTGTGGTGCGGTGATGACAATTTATAAGATGGATAACAACAAACAAAGCAGTCGACATCCAAAGCCTCATCGTGGAGCAGCAGCAACTGCGGTATCGACAAAAGTTGCCGTGGTAGTGAAGATCCAAAACTAGAGAAGTTCAATTCGTCATCGAAAGAAGATTTATGCAGCGCCAGCCATCGCATTGTCGACTCCTTTGAAAGCAACCCTTAGTTTCCTTGAAGTAGACGACTTTCCGTTCTTCCCTGTCATGCCAGTTACACGGAGAGTGTCTTTTGGGATCAGACCCATTAGGTCGAAGAGTGGTTGTGTGAGGTTCGGCCGAGTCATCTCTTCTAGTACTGGAGGCGCCTGCATGTACAGGTGATTCCCCTCGTGACTGACACTCACTTTCGACATGTGCAGCTTCGGATGCTCTTCGACGAGCCCAATGAACTGTTTCAATCACAATAAGAACACCAGTGAGTAAAGGAGAACATATACATGGAAATGTTTCTCAAGCCAATGTATTAGATCTCGCTCCAGGAATCTACGGACCAGCTCATGAGTTTTGTCTAACACGCCACATAAAACTTGAGCTGATGATCTCAATCTAGACCAAACGGAAAGTGGAATTTCGCGAGCCAAAGGACAAAGACACTCGTGAAATAATGCATCCAACTACACAAGTACCCCCAAACGGACCAAACCCCAGCTCAACTATCAGTTGATCGAAACTACACGCATTGAGAGGACAGATTCTTGAGTGGGGTTATAACTCATCACATGGAAAAGCAGAAGTGGTGGCACAAACTACTTATAGATTGCCATTTCTGTTAGAACACCACAGACACCAGTAAAGGGACAGACCCAAGAAGCATGAATATCGAAAATAACTATGGCCGTATGCCTTCATAAAAAAATATCATGAACCTTACCACATGATGGAGTACACTATTATGAATGTTCCATACCACGAATAACACGTGGAAAACATAACACAAAAAAGAACTGCTCTTGTAGTAGACTAACAATAATACATGAAGGTGACGAGATGCATGAAATTGTTGGTGAAATTATTATGATAAGAAACTGACAAGGAAAAACCAAGTAATAAGAAACAAACCTCCTTTAAAGTGACTGAAGGATCCAACTCGATAAGAACACCTGGGCCACACACAAGACAGTCTTTCTCCTTCACGAACTCAGTTACTTCGATATGGAGACCTTCAACGCCATTGTAACTACAAGCAGACATAAAAAATTAAGTTGAACATCAAACTCCATAGAATAAGAAACGAAAGAAATTTTGCATTAAGACGCACGTCATATAATTGGATAATGTTTTACTGCATCCAGTAGCAATCTTTAGAGTCTCCAGCGTACATGCGGCCGATATGATAGCATTTGTTGACGCAATAGCTGGTATGATATTTTTTACAACACCCTGTGTCATTTTCAAAAATTTAGAAGAATATAGTACCCTGAGAAACCATATTATGAAAAATTACAGGTACATTCCATATACCTGTGTGAAAGAATATGTAACTCCAGGGATGCCAAAAAGCTCAGCTCGCTTCAAAGCCTAGAAAACACAGGGAAAGAGTATTCCAACAATGAGAGAAAAAAAGGTTCGTCTGAATTTTCAATTCAAAGATATCCATTTTGCCCACCTCATTGTAGACCCATTGCATATGATCTGGGTTATCAGGATCAAAGGCTTTACCACTATGAACCTGCACATTATTACAAAACAGATCATCCAAAGCATTTGATAATCAAATAATACAGTAACCGAATCCAGTACCAAAGGTTCCTGCTCACTGCCAGTCAGAAGAGAAATTCCTATATAACCTTACATCACAGCGCGATAGAAGGTTCCATGAAAGTAATAGTACCTCACATCACTAAACCACTCATGGCATGAGTATGTTTCCAGAAAACCGATCTAGTCCCTCTGAAACCGGTCCAATTGAATTATGATACCAAAAAAGTTTCTGAGCCATAGAAACCAACCTCGTCCCATTTGATCAAGTGCGCATACTCAATACAATGAGCAGCAGTTCTGGGCGTCTCAGCAAGGGTGCATAATGGAAACTTCACTTGAGGAGGGAAGAGCCAGATGGTGCACTCAAAACACGGCGTGACACCTGGTATGATTACCCTAGCATGTCCTTTGAAACCTTCGGTTCCACCGTCCACCATGGGCTTAATTGTCTCTTCTTTGGGTTTGTCATCAGAGTCATATTCTGGAGTACCATAAAAAATATCAAGACAAAAGTCGGAGACAGCACAATCAACCACCACAAACGTTTCTACGCAGAATGGTTCAATGATATACTTGTAAAACAAAGTACATAAAATAAGTACCTAAGAAACCACAAGCCACAGAATTAATATAGCTACGAGCCTCTACGGAATCAAGACCAAGGACTATGATGTTGAAGTCGCTATAGAAATCAATCTCTTTATCCTCAATGCGGCAGAAATGTGGAACAATATTTACCCCACTGACTCTTTCCATCACTCGCTTTGCTGCTACCTCAGCCTTTGGTTTCCCCACATCTTCAAGTCTACGAGAAAAAGCACGATCCAGGTTAGCCAAATATTACAAAGTAACAAAGTACCGAGTAACGACTGTAACTATAGTAGGATGCCATAAGTCGACACTTCTAAAGGAGAAACTTTGAAGCCCACCACGGAAGACAGAACACAACAATCCTAGCAGCTATTATACTACTATACTAAACTATTAACTTGCCTAACAAAGAAAAGTAAATTACATTCTCACTGAATATATTCTCACTACCAATCATACTGAATAACTATCTTTATTTTAGAGATGTCGCTACTATGGTGACAGAGCTCCATGTACACACAGTTTAGCTTCATTGAAAGGATCAACACAGGGAAATCAGGCTATTATGCTTATAGAGCTTCATGTATTAAAATAAAGTGACAATTAGGCATCCAAATGCTTATTTTTCTCACTTCTCATGGATAAGCAGGACGATAAACAGAAAAGACAAGATGTGATCGTGTATAAGAAACTTAGATAAGAACCCTCACTTCTTATGCAACTGATTTGTAAACATCAACCACAAGTAAATTACTAAAAGACCGATGACTCGTCAAATAAGATCCCCATTGAACACCACTACCAAAAAAGTATTATGGAGTGAGAGACATGATTTCTTCATGGACTTTCCTCCTTCACTTGTCGTTCGTCTAGAAACTCCTCCTTCCAGAATTAAGACTATGTTCAGGACAATGGTTGAAGTTCTTAATACATGTCCTTACAGGTGAACAAGAATCTCTTCAATCTACATGGCAATAACCTCAGTCCTGGTGCTTGCATTATTCCTTGATTTTCTATTCGCTGGTAAATGTTGCATGCCAAAATCTCAATCACTTATCCCATGCGCATACTTCAATATTTTTGCTACTGTATTATACGGAGTATTATTTAGTGAATCATGGATGCTATCAACTAACCTCAAAGCACAAAAACATGCTGGTCATTTGGCATTGTTTACACTCTACGATTACTGATATAATCCAAGGGCACAAAAACATTGGGACAATTTCCCGTAGATCTTACTCCATATATCCTACTCCACACATCCGAACAGGCTACATATTTCGAGCTCCTATTAAACCTTGCTATTGCCAATTATCCTAATCGGACTTACATGGGATGACATGAAAATAATTAAAATTTTTTTCTTTTTTTCTTTTTTTACTTCCACTGCCATCTGAATATGATGAAGTTCAACATGATCAAGCAAGTCTCTATTTATGAAAGAATTTCAAAACACATGTTATCCGACTACATTATTGAAATGCCAATGGTATGGCACAAATACTCCTAGTACTAGAACCTCATAACAAACTTCAAGTCCATCAAATGGGCATCCTAGCATGATACCAAGTTTAGCTACAACATGTTAAAACAATTCAAGACAACATATTCTTCAAACAAAAACAAGCTAGCATCTTCACAACAAAGCCCGTAAAATAGTAAATCACAGCTTAAAACAGCATTAAGTTTCCATCATGAACCATAGAGCCACACAAACCTGAACAGAAACTGCCGGTTAAGATTCGACACCTCGATCCGATCCATATCAATAACCTCCAAGTTCCTAAACCCAGACAAAGCCAAGTCCTTCAACAACTCGCATCCCAACCCAC
The DNA here is from genome assembly GCA_035668315.1 of Drosera spatulata. Taxonomy (NCBI): domain Eukaryota; kingdom Viridiplantae; phylum Streptophyta; class Magnoliopsida; order Caryophyllales; family Droseraceae; genus Drosera; species Drosera spatulata. The sequence continues at coordinate 18,550 of JAOVYX010004040.1, forward strand.
CTGCCCCAACCACCAAAATCCTCGCATATTCCTGCAAATCATCTCTCAACTGCACAAAACAAACACACCCATCAATCCCAAACCCCGAAAAACCCTCTCAAACCCTCAAACCCTAATGCACACAGTGTGTTCGATGAAATGCCCCACTCAAAAAAAAACACCAAATCAGACCCCAATTCTTCACCTCTGTGCCAGGCTCGAAATTGGGTCCCACGAGATGCCCTTGACGCAGCAAGAGCTTGTCTAGATCGCGAGTTTTGCTGTTGGCGGTAGAATCGGTCATTGTGAGATCGGTGTTTGTGGTGGTGGTGAATTGATCGTCGGCGTCGGCGAATTCGATGTCAGTATGCATAAAGGTGAAGTGGGGTGTCGTCAAAGCTTGATCTTGACGCTGTTCATGGAGTGGTGAATTGTGAGGTGGGGTTACGGTGATTTGAGTGCCACGGCAAAGGGGAGAAGTGGATTAGGGCTTGTTTTTTCTGTTTGGAAAATAAGAGGATGAGCAAGTATCTGTTGATGGTAAAAATTGGTATCTAATCTTTGTCACAAGTCGATTATGAGTAAATCCCTAACTTCGATGTAGAGTTATTTTGCTTGACTGTATTATATTTTCCGTCTCAAAAAATCGCAATACATGTTAGAATTCAAAATATATATTAAAATTAAAAATAAAATTATCATTGTCTATGTCAAAATTGATATATCTAAAATAACATATCTATATTATTTTATTTTATCAAAACTCCTCCTCTCCTTCGAATACATCAATCCCATTAGAATAACGATAAACAAAACCATGACATAATACACAACAACAAATATAATGATTATTGAAATAAGGGGTTAAGACAGTATGTTCAGAAAATCAAAAAATTAAATCTATTCGTTTTGGTTTTGAATTTTTTACTTATGATTCTTAGTTAAAAAACAAAAAACAAAAAATCATGTATAAATTTTATTTTTCAATTCATTAACAAAAAAATGCTAAATATTTTTTTTTGGACACTCTCGTAACGAACATTCTCCATTTTGTTGGTTTTTTTTATGATAACAAACTCTGAAACCCATGTGATTTATTGATATTTTTTTTTTTTCACCAATCACACAGAGTATTAAAATAGAGATCCATTAAATCTCATCCAACGTCCAAAACCATCTGCCGTGTTGTTTTGGTGTTTTGCTGTCTTTTATGAGCAAATAAGATCTGATGCAACAACTAGTGTTCGTTGTGCTGTAGGTCAGCAGCAGTAAAGTCCACACCCAAATTTACTTCTCTTGAAACGTGCATCACCTTCAAAGCATGAACATGATGATCAATGAAAAGATAACTACTGCTCAAACTTATCAATGACAATCAAACTCATCAACGATTGCAAGTAACTAGACTGCAGATATCACTATACTTCACGCGTTGATCAATGAAAGGAGAAGTATTACTCCTCGCAGGGACCACAGCGGGCGCGAACCAGATAAGCTTGTAACCAACATTTGCATCTTGCCTGCGGACTTGCAGTATTACTCCATATATCGATGGATCCCTGCAATGGAACATTTTACTTCTGAAGTGCATAATATAGAGTTCAAATCGACACCTGTGAAATAGGATAACCGATGAACTGAAATCATATGGTGAATTTTACCATGATTTTCCACCGCAGGTCGATGAATGTTGAGTCTTCAACAAAAGAATTGGATCGATCAAACAAACAAAGAACGATAATCCACCCGCTCACGTGATATATATCTGCTGCATAATATGCATAAATGGTGATTCTTCAGCATTTATAATTTACAGCATCTACACAAGAACTCTATTCCTCAGCGGTAGGGCTCCTCTCTTTACCTTCTCACTTTACCCGAAACTAACTATAATTTGCTCCCGAACTCTATTCCTATCTTGATTTACATCAATCACCTATAACAGAAAAACAATACGCTGCAATACCAGACAGGAAAAATTCTTCTGGCATGCAGTCAGCCGCTAGTCACAATGCTTCTCAAGCTTTGGGGCATCGCCTGATTCGATGTGCCCTTAAGAAACAATGCAAAAAGCAACTCGTTCCAGATATCAGGAACCCCAGGAAGACACCAGTGGCTGCAGTCCTGCCTGCGGAGCGCTGCCGGGTGGGAATGCAGGTAGTATACTGATGCATGACCATCTTTCCTCCTGTAACTCATGTCTGTTATGTTCAACAGAACTATATCCTTGGTTTTTGCTAGCTCGGAGCGATTAGACAGCACGTCAACAACAATGCTAAGCTTTGGATGAGACGGTGATGACCATGAGCTCGGCTCTGGCTGTGTCTCCAAGTGGCAAGCTCCTCCGGTTTTCCAGTCGCCTCCTCTGAAAGTCAAAAGCCAGCTTGTATCAGTTATTCTTGGATACAAACATAATCCCCTAAAGCCATTTCATGTAGACAAACTACCTATTATCTTTGGGGTCTAAAGCTTCTTATAATCTAGCAATTTAAAACGCAGTTAGCCAAGCAAATCGTAATGTTGATCTTTCAGGATTTGCCTATGATATGTATAAAGAGCTGATTCATCAACCATGGAAAGACTACAAACCTGAAATGGACTGGTGCATAGCTACGAAAGAAGACTTGGGTCTTGGCCGTGTTTACTTCTTTATTGATCCAGTTAAAGACGGTAACTATGGCCCTTCTGTACGCGCTATCGACGTCCATATCCATCTTCAACTTCGATCCTTCCTGAAAATAACAACCACTGCACACAAGATTCGAACTCCATGTCAGCTATATCGCCTTTCAGTAAAAGACGGGTCCTAAGCATAACATTGAAACTACCTCTTAACGGTCTTCTCACGGTTCCACCAATGGCCAGTGTTGAAGACAAGAACGTCTGCGCCCTTCCACTTTCCGGAGCTCCAGTCCATGACATCCAACCTCAATGAGTACTTCACCTTGCGTGGAGACTGAGCAGGAGGTCGGCCCTGAACCACGAGATAAGGAGCTCGATAGTACTCCACAGTGCAGTTATATTCCATGAACTTGAACACCAGAAACCCCATGTGCTTCGTGATCGGGTTACCATTGACTTCATAGATTGAGCTCTGATCCCGAACACCGGAAGCAAGCAAGCATAAAGCGGATTCCCATTGGTTCCTTCCTATCGAGTCCCCAACAAATACTACACGTTTGTCCCGTAGTCTCTCCAATACCAGTGTCGCGTTAAACCTGGCCATATACACTAATCACTATGAATAACCAAACCTATATTTCATCACAGGAACTCATAGGAATGACACGACACATAGAATTTGCAGGGTCGATAGTTTATACACTCCTCTAAAGATTTGACCTAAAAACAAGAACAAGTCAACTGTTTCGCAAATATAGAAAAAACACAAGATGCAAAGCATAATTATTAACTTACAATATTATAGAAGATGTTGTATTCAAATCAAGTTGCCTTACATAGTAACTAAAACATAAAAAATGACCTGACAAATTGACAATGATTCTTGAACTACTAGAAATTCCTTCATAATCATATTCTAAATGCAGTCAGTATTTGTACTGGTAGCCTATTAATCCTGGTTTAGAATAACACTCTAAAAGGTCAACCTTACACGTATGACACTATTTAAATTAATCTAGACTGGGCAATTCTTGAAATTCAACTCTCAGAACCAATAATCATTGATCAAATTCAACCATCAGAAACAATAATCAATAATCATCTCTAATCTGATCCAGCATAGTCCTACAACCAAAAAAAACTGAACTCTTTGCCATGTTCACAGAATTGGTCGCATCACCGATCATTCATGCAATTATCCACATATCAATCCAACATATTAGTCATCGATTCATCGATAGAGGACCGAGAATAATCGCTTTTCAAGCAACGATTCATGCTTAACCATGACCGACTCCGATTTTGATTCACCAACATGTTAAGAACTAATAACAGCAAGTGAAGGAAGAGTAGAGAAACTAACTTGGGCAAATTGCAATGCTTAGGCTGCCACCTCCACTTCATATACATATCATCAGGCCTCTTATTCTCAGAACACCTAAACCCTTCATCCAAAAACTCACAATCTTTTGACTGATACAAAGGGTACCTCTCATCCCAAACCCAAGCACCATCAAACACATCACACCCATCACTCATCTCACCCAAAACCTCAACTTCACCCCTCAAATCCACTGACCCATTGGCCTCACCCTTCAAGTCCACTGACCCACTGGGATCATCCCTCAAATCCACTGACCCATTAACAGCAACAACATCAAACTCAACCCCAATCACACTCCGATACTGAACTGGAATTTTGAAAATTTTGGCGACTGCCCCGTAATCCAAGTAGAAAAAGCAACCAAGAACACAAACAACAAGCAAAAAGAACCCTAGAATTGAAAGTGAGGGTTCAAAATACTTGAACCGCTTCAGCTTCTTGAAGTTTGGGGTCATTGATTCTCTGGTTTGGGCATGTGGGGAAGAATTTGACATTGTGGGTTTTGATAAAAACTCAAACGGCGACGTGGGTTTTGCTTGAATTGAAATGGTGAACCGAAAAGTTTCGATTTTGCTTCGTTTGGCTTGACGGGTAACGTTTATTTGAGGGAAAGATTGGATTTTGAGGGCAGTTTTGAGAGAGAAAATCAGATGGGTCGAAATCGAAGCAAAGAATCATCAACTGTGGTGAGTTGTGGTGAGTTTTGCAAAGGGAAAGATTGGATTTTGGGGAGGGAAAGTGAGCAAAATTTAGCAAGAAAAATGATGTGTTTGATGATGATGATTTGCTTCTTTCTTGGAACATATAAAAAATGTGGGATTTTTTTTGTCAGAAACCAAAGGGAAAATGAGTTACTATTTGGATTTTAGTAACAAAAAAAAAATCTGTCAATTATTTATCATAATGAATTAGAAAATAAATAGATTTTAAAAAAAAATATATTGAGATTTGTTTATATTATTATTTATGAACAGATACTGTTATTATTTTCATTAATCGTTTTAATAAACTGATCAAAGATAAGTTATTATTTTATTAAAAAAATACAGTTTTTTGAATGGGAAATGATTTTTGAGAATATGAAGCCGATGATCAGGGAAGTGGTGGAGAAGTAGTGGTGGTGATGGTTAACAGTTTGATTAGGAAAGTGACGGAGGATGCTAATCAGTCCTTTATTTAACATTAAATTTCCTCTTAATGGTGATTGGTTTTGTCGCTAGTACTCTTTGTTTCATTAGCCCAACTACAACTAGGTTGAAAGGAAAAGGTCCAAAGAATAGTTCTACTCTTCTATATTGTGGAAAAATGAATGAAAAAGCCCAATAAAATATAAAATGACATAAAAAAAAGTATATGGTCTTATCTGATAAATATATTTTCTTCGTTTTATATTATATATAATATTTTCAATCATTATATTATTCAACATGTTTTTTGATGAGTTTTGTTTGTCGTTTTAATGATGCAAGAGAATTATGTCACTGACGTCAAGTTAAAATACATATTATAGATTATCATTAGTATTTCATAATAATTGTCCAAAATATAACATTTAATTGTCCCGCGATATGAGTCAAATTTCGTCTCAATAAATGTGATATTCAAAATATTGTGTTTAATTTGAAACGGATGGAGTATTATTTTCGATATCCTAAAAAAAATGTGAAGTCTTGACAAATGAGTTGGTGGAAATATTGCTCAAGAGTCAACACTTCTCGACGATAGCAATAATATCCGTCTAATTAAGGTTTCAGCTCTCAATGGTTCAATTTTGGATTAGTCGCATGAATATAACAAAGCACTTTTGAATATCAAACTCTAATAATAATTATATTTATTTTAACATCATGGTTGAACTTGCTTTAACTTAGCTATCAAAATAAGTAATGACATACAAACTTATCTTGCCAAGAATTCACAACTTAATATAAGTAAATACTTTGTAGGATGAAAAGTGTGCTATTTATTATCGTCGCTTATAGAGTTAGGATGAACCATATAATCGATGTGATAATGGAGCCCTTTTAGCCATAAGTGAGGCACATATTGTTTACTCTGTATCCAATAATACAACTCCATGATCAAGTAAACGAAACCGGACAGGCTGACAGCATCTACATCTTGACGATATCACATTCCCCGTCTAGATCAACAGAGGTTGGTACTCTTTCGACATGAATATGTCTAGTCTCGAAACTTGACCAGTATACACACTCCTTTTTCAACGACGATAAACATATTTCGGATTCGGGACCTTAGCAAATAACTCACATCTCATGAATCCGACGAACAATTATACCCTATTAATCAAACACACCCTCCATGCCGACATTACAAACAGTAAATCAAGGGACGCATATTCGTGCTTTTTTTGGACTCGACAAGAGTCTCAACCTTGTTCCAAACACCAATGTGGAACAGTGGAAGTAGAGTCAAGAATCCACTATTGGCACCAACAAACCGACACACCATATAACTCCGAGAAACAAATGCATTCATCTATTGATTCAGTAAGAAAAGTTAACCGCACATACATTCCTTGTACATATGTATTGACTTCTGTGTCGGCACGTAAGAAACTTACTCAGCGCGATATCATTCGTTGTATAACTGGATATGATGCCAAAAATCTACCATCAACATACTGGTAGGAAACATCAGACCTCTCGAAATACCTCAGGAGCAAGGCGTCACAAGATACAATACCAGAACGTGATGAATGCAGCAATGCCGCTCAAGATACAAAGTCTGTCGATACGGCTCTCGTTTCTCATCTTCTCTTCCTTTATCTCGGTACGTACCTTGGAGTACAAGTTGCACGACTCGAGAACTTCGCTGTAGTTCTTGCTCCTTCGGCAGCTGAGGGCTTCTTTGAGCACCATCAGGCTATTCCTCCCGTTTACATGGGCGCCTTCCATGTCTTCCAACTGCATGCTCAGCTGGGTCAGCTTGAGATGTACGTGGCCACTATTGTCGTCCTCGAGCATCTGGAACTTCACCATGAGGATGCACTCGACGACTTGGCATGGGAGTATGTCCTTGGCCGGAAGCACAGACCCAAACCGCACCAGAAAATCCTTGTCCATAGGCCAATGTCGCTGCACCCCAAGTGGAACCCAGCTTGAGAAATTCGCCGCTTGCTTAACCTTAGTATTTACAATGATCCAACTTAGCCTTACTCCATCTAGGAGCTCCTTACAGAGCTTCCCTTCCTTCTTCTCAATCTCTACCGAAAGAACTGGAGGCAAACCATCCGAAACCTTGAGGATAACTTCGCCTTGCTGCTCGTTTGGAGATGGATTTCCAATCAGGTCTATTCGGAAAGGGGAGTTGTAGAACCAGCGGTTGAGTCCATCTGAATCGGAAAAACCCCATAGCACTTTGGAGTAGATGGTCCTGTCTCTAGATCGTATGTCAACAATCGAGATGAAGTCAGAGGGCGAAATGCTCCCATAATCATCAGTATCACCATAATAGTCGGCCTCACCCCATTCTTCAGGATCTTCAAGATAAGAATTCCATTCAACAATCGAGAGGTCTTTGTTTACAATAAGAGGATAACAGTTGGCATAGAACCTTCTAAATCCCCCAATGGATGAGATGAGGTTCCTCACGTCATTTCGGTTCGTTGAAGGCCACAGAGAACAACAAACGTCCTCCCACAGCTTCTCCTCTCTTGAGATGGAAGAGAATGCAGCACAAGCACATGCTGCGCTGGCCAAAGTAGCCCCATCTAGGCGTTTCAGTATGTCATAGAAGATATCACTGCTCAACGAGGAAGAGCTCTCCGCTTGTATAATTGACATCCTAAGCTCGTCTCATCATCTGACAAAAAGAGCACAGATACACTTGAGAACTAAACTGCTTTAAAGAAATTATAACGAGGGTAACGTAAATGAATAACGACAAGATTCTGAAGCATTACTCGCACAGTATATCAACTCTACAAGGGATTAACAGAAAAATCGGTCATTAGCCCTGCAACTCCATATTTATAACCAAAAAAATATGACGAAACTTGAGCTAAGAAAAGATCACAAATATAGCTTTATAACAACGAACAACCAAACCACCACACCAGCACAGAAACCACAACCACTAAACATCCTTTTGTAGCCAATCTGATATTATAGAAAATCCCTTATTGTGGCGAATCTAGTATTATGGAGAATCCCCTACAGCATCAAATCTCCTATTGCAATAAATCCCCTATTGTGGCTTCATTGACAAGAAGAATAACTGAAGAGATGGAAATAGTTGTTGCAAGAGAAGCGTCCAGTTTCAACTACTCCAACACGAGATTTACAACGATAAAAAAGAGGATACAAAGCTAACGAAGAGACGAATGAAGAGGATAAGAAAACCAAAAGAGGATACCTTAGTTCAAACAAGAAGCTACAAGCCTGTATCTATTTCTTTTGAGCATGAAGAGTGCGAATTGGAAGTTTGTCTTCTTAAAAGTAGGAGTCTTCATTCCTCAACCTTTTCACCAAGAAAATCTCTTGAGTCCACATTCTTTCCTAACCACCTCTACTAGCTATCGATATCTCCAAACGAGTAAGATGCAAGAAAATCAGATAAAAGGAGAGAAAATCCCTGCATCCCCTAGTATCAAGAATTCCACCATGTAAATACGATCTTAGCATGGTTAGTCCCATACTAAGGTTACAAAAAACTAATCCTCAGCTTGATCCGTGAACAATTTGATCATGTTGGATGCGAAGTATCCCCTAGGGAACAGGCCACAACATGAGCATTCTACCTTTAACAACCACATAGGTACTCCCGTCATGGATAGAGTATAGGAAGAGCGTAATATGCATAGAATTACCTTACCCGAACAAAGAAGCCAATCAACAGTGCAGTGATAGCATGTTCTGGCATCAAGTTACCAAATGACTTGCAAGCAGTCATTGACATAAGTGATCGGTATCAAACCTATCGGGTCCCGCTCAAAAGTAATTGTCAATAAGTAAAGTGACACGGGATCTACCTATGTATTTGTAATATATTCGTCCAATGGGTAACTATTCTCAACAATCAATTCCAAACTCGTGCAATCATTCTCATCTCGTGCAATCGTTCTTATCTTGTGGTTCGGGATGACGACTTTGCAAACAATAACACTCGAACAAAGCGATCACTCATCCCACTTTCCCCTCAAAAATTCCGAATATCATCACTGCCAAAATTCCCTAGTTGATGAACCTAATCACAATACCTTTTTTTTCCCCGAATCATACCATCCCTAAACCTAGTCATCCAATGACAACCAACACCACCAATAACAACTACCCAGGTATCTGGGTCACAGACAGAGAAATGTGACATACATACAGAATCATAGGATTAAAAAAAAAAAAAAAGAAATCATAAGCCCACAATCATGAAAAGCAACCGAAAAGCACGCATTAAAAAAGTTACCGAGTTTTAGTTTTTGGATGGATATTTTTGGTTCGATGGTCGTCGGTGGTTTCGGCCCAAGAAGAAGAAAGAAGATGAATTTGAGAGAGAGGAACAGTGAGAGGATTTTTTTTTTCTTTCTCTATTGCAATTTGTATCACGATGAGCGGAGAGGAGGAGACGGATAGGGAATGGAGAGATATTAATGAGAGAAAGGGGACAATTCATTGCGGTTGCTGGATGAGTGTGGAAGATCAGGATAATACTATTCAAAAAGGGGAATGGAAGAAGGATATTGGTATGAATTATGAAAGGGATGAAATGCCCATTTGCCTTACCATAATGAAAAATAAGGCTTCAGAGTAAAGCTTTCTGGATAACATTTTACTTCGTATCCTGTATGCAGTAATAAGAGTTTAGATAATCCTGTCGAAGATAGGGTTTCATAAGACGAAATGTACATAAGTTGCTTGAATGTTAATTACTATTTGTATATCTGTTGTGTTATGTATTGATTATATATACAGTAGTTTGGATTGTGTCGCAGGTCGAGAACAATAGTCCTAGTTAGTTTATTTAGTGCAACAACCAGACTCCTCCTACGGATTTAATCCACGGAAAATCAGCATATGTAAGATGACCTGACCAGAAAACCGAAATCATCGGCCATTACCCAGGAGTACCAAACGGATTCAACAGACCAAAACAGACTGCAGAGTCCATTTACAAAAACAGTAGCAGGCTGAATTGATTCATTTGTCGAGCCAAAAATGACGAAAAGAAGGATAGGACTAATGTCGGTGCACATCGGGGAACCAGAGTCTCAAAATGTCCCCCCAAAAAAAAAAATCTACTGATGAAATGTTAAGTTCGTTAGCACAAGCGAAATAACCACATCCAGGATCAGAAGTTGGAAATTGAAATTTCTATTTACGTAGGTTTGACGTAGCTGAGCTAGTCCGGGACACGCTTCAGATCAAATAGCTTGGCAGCGTACTGCTGAACATCTCCTTAATACCAGCTTCAACAGTGGAGGAGGTGGTCGAATATCTACAGGGCTTCTCTAAGAGATGACAAAGAGAATTCGGCCAACACTCTCGTCTTGATCAGAAGCACTCGGCTTCCGGTAAAGTGCACACAGTACAGTATACCAAGAACAAGCTGTCGTCGCATACAAGGCGTACGGGATCTGTTAACAAGCCGGCACCAATAAAGAATTCATGTCGTTGTTGCTAGCACGATCTTGGACCTGAATGGCAAATACACTATAGAATGAGTGGAGCAAACTGGTGCACAACCTAGCAGATACTCCTCTGCATGAATTTCTGATGTGACTCATCCCCTCCGGCAAACCATAACACGAAAGAAACGCAAAGATGTAGCGTGCCCATATTTATGATCAAAAGCTGATGTGTATGAAAATACATATCGTTTCTTTATTTTAAATGTTTGTTTTATTCCTTTTATATTGTCTAATTTATGTTTTTAGTATCTTTTTATCTTGGAATGTTGGTACTGCTGTGCTTTCTTGTTTTTAACAGATTGACGCGAAGTTAGGAGCAAAAATGAAGAAGGATGAAGAAAATGACAAGTCATGAGCTCAAAAAGCTGCATTTCACGATTCGTCGTCGTTTCACGTGTTTCGAGAGTTTATACGGCAAAGTTTCACAACGTTCAACTAGATTAGCATGTTTAGATGTCTTGTACAAGTTCTTAGAATTTTTGAACGTTGTTTGGTATTTTTAGTTTTGGTTTTAAGGGAAACAGTGCTTCTGTCGCGGGCAATCCTGGTGTCACGGACTCCACAGCCATGCGTCGCGGGCGCGACCGTATTATTTCAGCATATTCCAGTTTTTAACCTGTCGCGGACGCGATAGCCATGGTCGCGGGCGCGACGTGCCTCCAGATGTAGAATAACAAGTTTCAACCGTTGGATCGATCTGGTTGCAAATCCTCCCTATAAATACGTCCGCTAGGGTTGTTCTAAGCATAACACAGAGAAAAAAACGCTCAGGGACAGCAGAGGCGATCATGGGGGCGAGAGAAGCAAAGAGGACGAGCCTTGGAGAGGAAATTGAAGAGTTTTTGATCCGCAACGCATAGGAATACCTTGGACATTAGTTTGGAATGCTACGTGTGCTGTAAAATCTTCGTTCTCAGTTATTTAATCTCTGCAGAATGTTTGTTTTCATTGTCATGTTTAATTCCATGCTTTATTCAATGCTTATGTGTGAGTAGTTCATTAGTAGGGATGTGTTGATTAGTTTTGAAGACCTTAGATCATGAGATGTTGAGTATTTAACACAAACCAGAGGTGTTTGTTGATGAAATGATGCATGTAACCTGTTAGAATTATCATATAACATGTGTTTATTAGACTGATCACCTAATATACATAGGTTAAAGCTATAAATCGCGTTAAGTGATTTTGTTTAGTAGCTAATTGATATAATATGATTTAACCTAATTGTCATATACAATCAATGGTTTCAAATACATGTAACATGATTAGTTTAAGATAATTGCTATCATTGTTATGAATGTTGAGTTCCAAATTATGATTCAACTCTTGTGTTTTAAATCATGTTTGAGTTAATTGAAGTGATTTAGATCTCTTAAGTTATTTCAACTATCCGAGCTAATTGGAAGTTAGAAGCTAAGGAACGTAGTGAGTTAAACCAAAATTCATTATAGATATTCCATGTTAATCATTACATCTAAAATTCAGACATCCATGATTGATTTAGATGACTCGAAATGACTCAGCCATCGTCCTTATATTTCTCCAAACTTAAGAAAACTCCTCTGTATCTCATATCTATCCTAGTTTTTATTCGAACTAGTTATCTTAGTTTTAAGTAGTTTCTTACAACAAACAAACAATCCCCCCCCCCAAACCTTAATTTTCATATCCGTAATAGTTCTTTATAGTGACAAAAGAAAGATAAATAATATTGCGACCGTCTCTGTGGGTTCGACCCTTACTTCCGCTACTGCATTAATTTTATATTCTTAGAGTGAAAGTGAGTGCATATAAATTCTAATTTGACGTGCCCACAACAGCACGCATCAAATTTGGACGCCGTTGCCGGGGACGATGTAATTGTGTCAATATTTTTATTTCATTTTTAGTCACTCAAAGTTCCATTATTTTATGAAAATTATTTTACAAAACAAAAAAAAATCCAAACGCCACTTTTTGGTGAGATTGTTGATTTTCAATTAATTTTAAATTGATTTTTACCATGGCTTATAACTGTCAATTAAATGGTGTGTTGAATTATCAATCTTACGATAATTCGTATTCTCAAACATTAGATGAAATTATCACAATGATTGAAGAAATGAACAACAATATGAATCATAGGCCATGTGAGAATCAGTTTAATATGGAACATCAAACTAATACTTGCCAACTTTGTCATCTTATGAATATTTCACTCAAATTAATATGTTTTAACAACCATCACAACCACAATATGGATATAATGTTGATTATAACTATTATAATGGTAGATGGTTAGATTATCAAAGTCATCATGAGGGATATCAAGATTTCAATTCTTCAATGCCAGTCAATTTTTTGGATTTTTCACAAAATCATTCTTTTGACCATCTCAATTGTCATTCCTCAGGACCATACTCACAACATTCAAATTCTATGTCTTTGGAAGAAATGGTTAAAATCATTGTGCATAACCAATACCTTTTTTAAGAAGAAAATAGGATGTTTGAAGAAGAAAAAGAGTATCATAAGCGTAAATTGCAGAGTCAAATTGACGAACTCAAATCTATATCATTTTCAATAGAAACTCCAAACTTCGAATCATATAATGCATCTGAACAATCACAAGAAGATTAGAACTTAACCATCTTTAAAAAGGTGAAGTACTATCTTCAATTGAGAGTTCTAATCAAATTCAATTTGAGGATGATTCGGATGAAGACTTTGATTTACCTTACGCATCTTTTATTGAGAAGTATGGTAATGATGCACAAATTGAAGGTGGTCCATGTGAACTTTCTAGTGATAAAATTAATCTTGATGCTTTAGAAAATTCATTGAATTCTTTTCAGAAATTGACTAACACAATTGCCTCGAGTTCAACTGTTTCTCAAGAAAACATCTCTAACATTGAAATGTTGAAAAATCAAGTCAATCAACTTACTCTTGAAATGAGTGAATTAAAAGCTCTACCTTTCAATGAAACTCAAACTGAATATGATCAATCACAAGTACAAAAAGATCTAATGATAGATGAAAATGTCGAAAAAACATTGGAAGTCGAGAGTTTAGGACGAAATGAGACACAAGATAAGTTGGAAGAAGAAATTTCAGAGGTAGGATGTGATGACGTGACAGAAAAAAATTTTGAATTTGACTATGATGAATTCGATTGTGTAGACTTGAAAATGAATATTGATGACACTTGTTTTGATAGTCAATGTGTTACACTTGATGATTTTGTGGAATTGAAAAAGTTTTTGAATTCTCATGATAAATTTGAGCAACATGATTGTAAGTCAGAAATGTCAAAAATCTCTGAGCATACGTCAATATTCGTTTTGGATATTCCTATTAATGAATTTGGAATTGATCAATCTCATTCAAAAGTTTCATTCTTTGAAAATCTTCCTATTTTCAATATTTTTCATGATCATAAGGATGATTTTGAGTTGTCATGCTTTATTTTATTTCCTTATGTATCAAAATATTTTTGAAATCTTGTTCGGACGTGCTTCATTAATCTTTTTGAGAAAATGAGATTTTTGAAAAATTTCAAATGTAAGAAGAAGAGAGTTTTATCTTGGCTGCCGCAACATTTCAAATAACCTTCAAGAGTCGGACTGCACGCTCTAAACCAAGCGCTTCTTGGGAGGCAACTCATGTTTAAGTTTCTTTTGAAGTTTGAATTTATTTCAATTTATTTCTGACGACCGTAAAAATCTTAAACTGATACACGACGTTAAACTCTGCTAATCGATGATGTGAGTTATATACCCCATTCACATCAGTCTTATTCCTATCATTCTACACCAGCTACTCCTGCACCGATCCCTATACCTGAGCAGATACCTCCAGGGGACTGGAGTACTGCATACTATTCTCTGCGGCGAGAGGTAGCTGATCTACGAACTGATGTAACATCTATGCAGTCTCAAGTGATTTCACGCTTGGACGCTATACAGCAGAATCAGGAGGACTTTCACCGCCAAATCTTCGATTATCTTGATAGTAGATTTCCACCACCTCCTCATATGTGATTTTCTTTAGCTAGTCAGTCTAATTTTATGAGTCCGTATTATTATTTAGGCTGCATTTTAGTTTAGCTTAGGGGAGGTTCGTCATTCCTAGACATTTCACAAATGTTTTTATTTTTAATCAGTTGTACTTTTTCTTTTTAGAGATGTACGAATCTTTATGTTTTGTGCATCTTCGTTCTACTTTTATGCAACTTAGTTCCCTTTATGTTTGTTTGAACCTAAGTAATGAATTCATTTCCATTTGATCATCACTTTTCATTCCTTCATTTCTATGTATGCTTCTATATATATTCTAGTGTTTTCTCTCTTTCTTATTTATGTTATGTGTGTGAGAGAGAGGAGACGGACTAATTTTTACTATCAAGTTGTGTTTTATCAGATGTCGAATACAAACTTGCCAAGTGAAAGAGAACTCAGCGTATTTCAATATCTTGAAGAGTCACATAACTGAGTTTCAAGACAACCAACAATTGATGATGGAGATGCTCCAAGAAATGAAATTTACACAGGAGTCCATAGCAGATGAAGTCAATTATATTCGTACGATCCTGGAGTTTCAAAATGGGATGAATGGCATGATTAGAGATATATGAAACTGGTTCAGAACCTTTGGTTGCATCTTGGGTGCACCTTAGTTATCAGGTATTCTATTGTCCTGAGCGCTTTAATTTTACTTTTACATTGAGGACAATATAATGCTTTAACTTAAGAAAATTTTTAAGGTTGATGATTTATATATTTAGAGTCTTTATTAGAAAAAAAAAAAACAACAACAAAAACACGAAAAAAAAACTTGTTTTTAAATCTATGACTTGAACAAAATAAGATGATGATTTATGTCATAACAAATGTTACACTAGTGCATGTAGTTGAATATTGTCTCTAATGAAGTTCTGAATCTTTGCTAATATCATTCTGATATATTCCTATGAGATGACTTTTTTCATGTGTAGATAGCGCTTAAGTAGTGACTTGAACTGTAGCTAGACACTTAAAAAAAAAGAAAAATCTTCATGATCCCCTTTTATGCCATCTTTTCATTAATCCACCGCTTATAAGGGAGCATGGAGTGGTTTTTAAAAAATTTTGAAGAAAATTTTGAAAGTTTTTGTTTATTAAACACTCGTTTTACCATGGTAACTCTTATGCTATTTTTGGTTACTGGAGAATGTTTTAGACCTACTCAGAATAAAAAAAAATGAAAAAGCAATGTTATAAGGTGCTTTGTTCCTTACCTACGTAATCAAAATTATCATCTACGGATAAAAGGGGGACAAGGTGTTTGATAATATCGCTTGAAAAAAAAAGAAGAAGAAAAGATACATATCCAATAGAAAATTTAGACCTCCTTTAAGACCTTGATGGTTTTAGGAATGATCATATATAAGGAAGCAACGGGGTGAAAAAAAACAAAGAAAAAGAATTTTGATTTGAGTTTTCGAAGTGTTTTGTTTTGTTACAACTCGAGAATCTGCTTGGTGTGAAGGACTATGGAAATGAATGATTTCAGGGATAGCTAGATGTGATGTGAATACAGATTAAGGACGATTTTTGATTAATATTCTTTCGATATGTGTTTAGTGTTGATTTTAGGCAATCTGATTATTTTGATACTCGAGCTATAAAATTTTTGAGTTTTGTTAGTTTTTTCTTCAATTTGCATTTCTTTGTTTGTTTTGAGTCCAGACTTTGCTTAGGGACAAGCAAAGATTTAGCTTAGGGAAATTTGATGTGTATGAAAACACACATCGTTTCTTTATTCTAAATGTTTGTTTTATTCCTTTTATATTGTGTAATTTATGTTTTTAGTGTCTTTTTGCCTTGGATGTTGGTATTGCTGTGCTTTCATGTTTTTGACATATTGGCGCGAAGTTAGGAGCCAAAAATGAAGAAGGATGAAGAAATGGCAAGTCATGAGCTCAAAAAGCTGCATTTCACGATTCGTCGTAGTTTCATGTGCTTCGAGAGTTTACAGGGCAAAGTTTCACAACGTTCACCTATATTAGCATGTTTAGATGTATTGTACAAGTTCTTAAAATTTTTGGACGTTGTTTGGTATTTTTAGCTTTGGTTTTAAGGGAAACAGTGCTTCAGTCGCGGGCGCTACAGTCCTATCGCGGGCAATCCTGGTGTCGCAAGCGCGACAGCCATGCGTCGTGGGCGCGATGGTATTATTTCAGCATATTCCAGTTTTTAACCTGTCGCGGACACGATAGGCATGGTCGCAGGCGCGACTTGCCTCCAGATGCAAAATAATAAGTTTTAGCCGTTGGATCGATCTGGTTGCAAACCTTCCCTATAAATACGTCCTCCAGGGTTGTTTTAAGCATAACACAGAGAAAAAAACGCTCAGGGACGACAGAGGCGATCAAGGGGGCGACAGACGCAAAGAGGACGAGCCTTGGAGAGGAAATTGAAGAGTTTTTGATCCGCAACGCATAGGAATACCTTGGACATTAGTTTGGAACGCTACGTGTGCTGTAAAACCTTCGTTCTCAGTTATTTAATCTCTGCAGAATGTTTGTTTTCATTGCCATGTTTAATTTCATGCTTTATTCAATGCTTATGTGTGAGTAGTTCATTAGTAGGGATGTGTTGATTAGTTTTGATGACCTTAGATCATGAGATGTTGATTATATGACATAAACCAGAGGTATTTGATGATGAAATGATGCATGAAACCTGTTAGAATTATCATATAACATGTGTTTATTAGACTGATCACCTAATATACATAGGTTAAAGCTATAAATCGCGTTAAGTGATTTTGTTTAGTAGCTAATTGATATAATATGATTTAACCTAGTTGTCATATACAATCAATGGTTTCAAATACATGTAACATGATTAGTTTAAGATAATTGTTATCATTGTTATGAATGTTAAGTTCCAAGTTATGATTCAACTCTTGTGTTTTAAATCATGTTTGAGCTAATTGAAGTGATTTAGATCTTTTGAGTTATTATTACTATCCGAGCTAATTGAAAGTTAGAAGATAAGGAACGTAGTGAGTTAAACCACAATTCATTACATCTAAAATTCAGACATCCATGATTAATCTAGGTGACTCGAAATGACTCAACCATCGTCCATACATTTCTCCAAACTTAAGAAAACTCCTCTGTATCTCATATCTATCATAGTTTTTTACTCGAACTAGTTAGCTTAGTTTTAAGTAGTTTCTTACAACAAACAAACAACCATCCCCAAACCTTAATTTTCATATCTATAATAGTTCTTTATAGTGATTAAAGAAAGATAAATAATATTACGATCATCCCTGTGGGTTCGATCCTTATTTCCGCTACTGTATTAATTTTATATTCTTAGAGTGAAAATGAGTGCATATAATTTTAATTTGACATACTTACGACAGCACACATCAAGAGCCAAGGCTCTGATGCAGTTGGTATCTACAGCATGATCATATTATATTGCCTTATGATCCCATCTCCGACAGATCACTGTCACAAAAAATCAAGAACAAGACCAACCCATTATGACCTCAACAAATGCAGAGGGATTATCCGAGTTCTAATCGTAAAACTCGAGACTAGTTATGACCTCAACAACATCCGATAGCCACAAACACACTTACAATGTACAACAAATTAACCAAATTATCCGTAACAATTCGAAAACTTCGATCCATGCACTGGAGTCACCCATTATCGCCAATAAAATCAGTGTTCTCCAACCTGGTGAATCGCCTTTGTTTCGTGGCCCAAATCCAATCAATGAATCTCGATGAATAATTTCATGCTTCTACCTGGAAGGAAGAAGCATGTAGTATGAGTAGCCGAACGATGCAGTCAGGAAATCAAAGAGCAACTCCTCCCCTTGTTTCATTTTGGGTTATCATTTTCATTTTTAGCAACCCAAATGACATAATACTTCTACATCCCATAATCATTTGGATTGTCAAATAATGACTGTGTCATTTTGTTTCTTAAATTTGACAACAAATATGAAAATCACAATCCAGTTGGCAACCTATCTTTCTACTCAAATACTCCCCAAATCATTCCTCCCTCCTCCCAATTTCATCTATTTTATGGAGGTGGAACTCATTATTAATTGCTCTCAAAATTGTCATTTAGATCGCTAAAATTTTGAAATGACAACCGAAATGGCAATAGAAGGGCGGAGTTGCTCTAACACCTTCATTCGATGAATAAACTTCAAATATTTCGATTAATAACTCTAATTTTCATGAACAATAAACAACAACAACATAACAACTATCAAAATAATCCCTCAATTGATAGGATCTGAAAAGCACAGAAGGTAATGAAAAATAAACAACAAGAGCAACAAAATTGAACAATATCAACAAACCCTAACCACCGATCCCAGCGCCGGTATCGCGACTCCTTGACCCCAAATCCTCCGCCACCGTCGACGGCATCGTCGGAGCCTTTCCGCGACTGTCTCATCTTCGCCGCCGCATCTCCCACTTTCTCGATGAATGGTCTGAACCCTGAAGTGAGGTAACTCAACGCCAAGGCTCCGATTACCACCGCCATCATCCTCTTCGCGTTCATCTTCGCCCGATCAGACGTTTTCATCCCGTGTGAACCGACGTCGGAGCCGGAGACGGAACCGACGTTTTGTCATCGTATTTTGATAATCTAATACTAGTAGTATATGGACTTCAAGAATTTATTTATGATTAGTTATAAATAAGATTATCTTTGATTATAAAAAATTTAATGTTTATCATTTAAAATTTGTGATTTTTTATATTTGAAATCAAAATTGAAAAAAAGAAAACGATTAACCACAAATTTATTTTTGTCATGGTATATAGGATGTTATTACAACAAGTGTAACCTGTTTAATTGGAGAAATTTTTTTTAAAAAAAAAGGAAAATATTTTACAAAATAAATAAATTAAAATGAAAATAAAAAATCTATTACAAAACAAATTTATAAAATATCAGAATAAACTTCACTTATGAGAGGATCATAAACAAATCTTTTATTTATTATGAATCAAAAATAAAATATTTATCAAACGTACATAATTAAATAAAAAGAAGTCTATTATATATAAAGTTTAATATACAATAGCATAGATATGTAAATTCTTTCCTATGACTATTATTTCTTTCTAAAGATAGATTACCTTACAATGGAAGCTGTCACAGGGTCAAATTTTTCGCTTGGTAAATTAGCGTGTTTACGATCCTGCGCGGCTTGATCCTTGCGAACCAGTCAGCCTTACCGTCCCACGAGTTCAATGATCACACACAAATCAGAAACAAACAAAAGCACGCAAGATTACAGGAATCAATCCCAACTTTATTGCAAACTCGTCTTTACAACAAAGAACCCTTTCAAGCCTAGGGTTGC
>JAOVYX010004041.1:0-10546 GCA_035668315.1 Drosera spatulata
AGAAACTTCTCAAGTGCAAATCAAGTACCTCATGTAGAAGATGATTATGGTATATCTTCGATATCTGTGAGTTTGTTTTTACAATCGAATGTGGTTGATTGTGATTGAAGGATCCTGAAGGGTTGATTGTGATAAGATCTGTCGAAATTTTATTGTGTGTAAAGGTTGTGAGCGAGTCTGAAAACTCTATCTGTTGGACTGTGATCTGAAGTGATCTAGTAGATTCCCTTCTTGTCTAGCACACTATTAGCAAGAGAAGAGTGGATTAAGTTCAAACCAATTAGTTAACAGTGGTTTGTGTCTGAACCATTATAAACTTTATGTTCTTTATTTCTTGCCTTTCTTGTATTATTTATCTGCTAGTTGTTCATCTGATTGTCTGTCTGAATCAGGATCATGTCTGTTGGATCATTGATAAATCATCAGTCACTTGTGAAATTCTTGATTGATCATCATTTATTGATCATCATTAATATTTGCTAGATATTCCTGATAGTCTAACAGATTGTTCATCAAATAGTCAGAATTGATTGTTAGAATCTGGACTGAGTAATAATATGTTCTTCGTCTGTTTGTGACTGTCTGATCAGATTAGATTAGATTTGATTGATTAAATCATTGTTTTTGCTGTGTATAAGATGTTTAATTATAGTTGAGCAGCCTATTCATCCCTCCTCTAGTATGTTCTTGATTACAATCACGTACTTGCACGATAAAAGGTGGTGGGCGGATTCGTTTACGCATGGTTGGAAGAGAAAGAGAGGCTATAGGTGGACTTCGGCTTCGTCTCATATGGGCTACCTCGGGATCTCTCTGGCGACTGCAGGTGATCGACTATGTTTGCCGACGGTGGTGGCCGCCGGGACAGGAGAGGAGGAAGATGATGGTTACTAGAGTGGTTGAGATGGTGAGAGCAGTGGGTGAAGATGGTGAGAGGAGAAGTAAGGATGTAAGGGACAGAGGACATGTTGGAGAGAAAAATGAGTGAGAGAGAAGAAATTTTTAAATTAGTGGGTCCCATATATTTATAACGTTAAAATTTATAATCATAATACTTACGTTAAAATTGTAATCGTACCGACGTATATTTTACTAACGTATATTAACTTTTAATGTCCTTTCATTAAAATTTATAATCTTAACGACGAGCGTTATATTAACATTACTTTCCATGGCTCGTAATTAACATTCATACGTTAATATTGATAATCGTAACAACAAGCATTTATTAACGTTTTGTTTCATCATTCGTAAATATTAATACGAACGTCAATTCCCACACATGTATACATATATTTTTATATTTACATGTATATTTTTGTATTTATACATAAAATTTTAATTCACGAGAGTATTACATCAGGTTAAAGCATGATGAGTTGACTTCAGAGACATGATACAAAACCAGGTTAGTTGTCAAGGGGTTCATTCAGAGGAGCGTGCCTGATTTTGAGGAGATATTCTCACTTGTTATGAAGTTATCATCCGCTCATGTGGTTTTAGGCTTGCCACCTAACCTAGACTTAGAGATTGAGCAAATGGATATCAAGACATCCTTCTTGCATGGTGATCTCCAAGAAGAGATATACATGGAGCAATCGGAGGGATTTGTTGTGAAAGGGAAAGAGGACTACGTCTTCATATCAAGAAAGAGTTTGTACGGCTTTAAACAAGTATCAAGACAGTGGTACAAGAAGTTTGAATCTATTATGAGGTAGCATGACTATAAGAAGACCAAAGACAACCACTGTCTGTTTGTGCAGAGATTTTTAGTTGATGACTTCATTATTCTACTAATATATGTTGATGATATGCTGATCGTTGGCAACGGTTCTCGCATTGATAGGGTGAAGAAGCAGTTGAGTCAATCCTTTGTTATGAAGGGCATGAGGCCAGCAAAGATGATCCTTGGTATCAAGATTTATCAAGATAGAGATGCCACAAAGTTGTGGATATCGCAGGAGAAGTACATTTTGAAAATACTTCAAAAGATCAACATAGGGCACGCTAGAGTGGTGAACTCTTCACTACATTACACTTTAAGTTGAGTGTTGATCAGAGTCCTTCTACAGATAAGGAGAGAAAGTACATGTCACGAGTTCCTTACACTTCACCGGTTGGTAACTTGATGTATGCGATGGTATGTTCTAAATCGGACATTGGACATCGTTGGCGTTGTGAGTCATTTTCTGTTAAATCCAAGGAAAGTTCATTAAAGTAGTGAAATGGATATTGAGATATCTTTTTGATACTTCCAAACTCAGACTTTATTTTGAAAATGATAAACTGTAGTTGATTGGTTACACAGATTTAGATTTGGGCGGAGATGTTGATAGTAAAAAATCTACTTCAAGTTATTCGATGACGTTCTCAGGGGGAGCTGTTTTCTGGCCGTCAAGGTTGTAAAAGTTCATTGGTCTTTCTATGACAGAAGCAAAGTTCATCGTAACTACGGAAGCATACAAGGAGATACTTTGAAAGAAGAGATTCATTCAAGATTTAGGATTTAAGCAATCCCGATATGTGTTGTTTGGTGACAATCAAAGCGCAATTCATCTCAGCAAGAATTCTATTCTATCACGATAAGATGAAGCATATTGATACTCATTATATTCATCTCGAGAAGATACACACAGATGATACTGGCATTGATATACTTACTAAAGCATTTCCAAGACATAGGCTTAAGGTATGTTGTCCGATTACGGGAACGAAGTACTTCTTCTTCACTTCATCATGAGGGGGAGATTTGTTGAACCAGGTTCACTCCTTTGTGGAGGAAGTCCGATGAAAAAAACTCATATTTTATTATAGAGCCCAAGTTTTATTGGTTTGAATTATTAATGCACAAAAAATATAAATAGATGTGTTTCATGGTTTCAAGGGTTTCCTGAAGGGATAGCCGTCCAAGAGCCATGAGAGTATCCAGCAGCCTTGGATGTTTGTTTCCAAGAGAGTTATCATCTTCATCGCAACGACGCAGTAGATCAGCAAAGAGAGAGAATAGAAATCAATCCAGCCTGTGACAGTTCATCTGCAGTTCTTTAGGTTTCAATTTCTATTTGTAGAGGTCGACTTTAAGCGGGGAAATAGAGACCAGTTCGGTGCTGGATCATCGTGAAATTTGATAAACATGTTTCTAACTCATCAAACTTTGACTAGAAATTAACGGTGTATTGTTTAGCGTTTATTGATCGGGTTATCGCAATCCGAAGTTGGTTGCAAAAACCGAAATGTTTTTGATCGTTGCCTTTGATTGGTTTAAAGTGTGCTACGGGATTGATGGTTGTAACTGTGTGCCTCTAATGCTATCTAGAGAAGATGTTGCGTGCCCATTATTTTGTTAATAGTGGGTTTGAAGTAGGTTTCGACCTCGTGGTTTTTTACTCCTCACGTCTAGTTATTTTCTGCATAGAAATCGTGTCTTTGCATCTAATTTTTTTTTCCGACTCTACTTCGTTTGCTTCCTTGACTAGTGTTATACCTCCCATCATTTTGAGGCGAGGTTTGATCGGAGTCGTAGGACATCAAACGTCATCTTTCATAATTTTATTGACAAAATTACATATTTTAGGCATAGTTCTTTTTTCTTTTCTTTTTTTCTTTTTTTTTTTTTTTTTGGAATCCTTTATTATCTTATATTGTGACTAAACGAAACTTGTTAAAAACATATGACCTCATTTGAATTTTGATGTGGACTATATGGCATGGGTGAGTCCATTATAAATCTTTGCTTTCCTGAGAAAACAAATGAAATTTAGTGTTCGATTAGATCTTTGAAAAGAAAACTAATAACAAAAATATATAACTCAAGAATAACTATATGTTATAAATATAATGGAACGAAGACAATAAAATGCTTAGGGACTGTTTTGTATCATTATTCAAAATTGTGAAAATAAAAACCAGTAATATAACAGAAAATCAGTAACAAAAAAAAACTTCATAAATTGAAATTCTTTTATGTAAATAAAATCTCGAATGTTGTGATCATATGAAACAGGAAAAAGAATTTGAAAACCATTTTTTTGATTTTCAGTTTTTTGTTTCTGTTTCATTTGTTTGAGAAACATACTAATTCACTATCAAAACTTTCTGTTTTATTATTCGAATAAAATCAAAAATAATAACGATTCCAAACAACCCTTATATTTTTGGTGATTTTTCTTTTGTACTAACATGTTAGTATTGTAGAACAAGTGCTTTCACCGGTTGAACTGATTGGTCAATATACCCGTTTGATTTCGTCGGACGATAAACGTCGAAATTAACAAAGTAATTAAAATATTTTAGAGAGAGAATATATGGAGAGAAAGAGAGGTTTTCTTGTCTTAGAAATGTATACATAACACCTAATTATAGGACTCAAGATGATTAATTAACATCTAATTTTCTCTTCTAATTAAGATGATTAGGTCTAATTAATAATTAATTAGGTAAGTCCCTTTAATTATCGAAAGTAGGTTAGATTTTAAAAAAATATCTAGACTTAGGTGTAAATACATCATTTTCAAAGGATAATTATAATTGAATAATTACAAGACTTCCCCTTGATATATTTATCATCTATTAAGAGTGTCTTGTTAAAATCTTGTCAGAAAAAACCCAGTGGGATAAAAACCTTAACGAAGAAAAAAGAGTACAATCTCTCCCTCAAACAAAACTCCCTTAAACATTGGAATTTTGCTCAACAAGATTATTAAGCCTTCTCATTCCTATCTTGTGCCTGAGGTTCATAAAGGTTGCTCTCGGTAATGTTTTTGTGAATAAATCTGTCAAGTTGTCACTTGAGCAGATTTGTCGTACATCGATGACCCCATCATCATGAAGATCATGTGACTAGAAGAATTTTGATGATATATGCTTTGTTCAGTTGTCTTTGATGTAGCCTCCTTTAAGTTGTGCAACACAAGCTGTATTATCTTCATATAAGATTGTAGGCTTTTCACAAACAGAAGACATCCCACATTACTCTTGTATATGTTGTATCATGGATCTCATTAACACACATTCTCGGCTAGTGTTGTGCATTACAATAAGTTCTAAATGGTTAGAAGATGATATTGTAAGAGTTTGCTTCATCGATCTCCATGATATTGCGGTATCTTCAAAAATAAACACATAACCTGTTTGTGATCTTGCTTTCTGTGGATCTGACAAGTACCCAGCATCTGCAAATCCAACTACTGTGGATTTCACTCCTCTTTAATAAAGTAGCCCCATATCAACGCTTCCACGAAGGTATCGCATGACATGCTTGATTCCATTCCAATGTCTTCTTATCGGAGCTGAACTATGCCTGGCTAGTAAGTTAACCGCAAAAGCAATGTCCGGCCTTGTGCAATTAGCAAGGTACATAAGCACACCAATTGCACTTAAATAAGGAACTTCAGGTCCTAAGATGTCTTCTCCCTCTTCTTGAGGTCGAAACTCATCTTTCTTGGAAGATGTCAAGGGATGGGCTTTATCCATATGAAACCGAGACAGGACCTTCTCAGTATATAGCGATTGATGGATAAAAATTCCACTTGTTAAGTGTTCAACTTGTATGGCCAAGCAAAATTTAGTCTTGTCAAGCTCTTTCATTTCAAATTCACTCTTAAGGAGTGAGACTGCATTTGTGAAATCTTGTGTAGTACCTACAAGATTGAGATCTTTCACATACACAACGATGATAGCAAAACTATCTTGTGATTTCTTTATAAAGACGCATGGGCATATACCATCATTCTTGTATCCCAATTTAATCAGATGCTCACTGAGCCAATTGCAACACATACGACCAGATTATTTTAAACCATACAACAACCATTATAGTTTAACTGAGTATAAATTATTGGATTTTTGTGTCTTTGGCACATTTAATACTTTCAGGATTCTCATATAGATATCGTTATCTAGGGATCTATATAAATATCCCATCATAACATCCATGAGCCTGGTTTCAAGATTTTCCATGATTGCCAAACCAATGAGGAAATAAAAAGTGATTCAATTCATTACTGGAGAATATGTTTCCTCATAATCTGCACCAGGTATTTGTGAGAATCCTTGGGCTACTATCTAGCCTTATATTTCACAATGTCATTCTTTTCATTTCGTTTTCGAACGAAAACCCATATATTTTCAACAAGGATAATGCCATTTGGTGTTGTAACTACAGGCCTAAATACTTCTCTTTCAAACAAAGATTATAATTCTATCTTGATTGCATCTTTCCATTTTGGGCAATCTTTCCTTTGTTTACATTCCTGAACACTTCTGGGTTCAAGAGACATATCAATTTCTGATGCAATAGCATATGCAAATATGTCATCAACAATATCTTCTCGATCCCATACTTGATTTGTATGCACATAATTGATTGAGATCTCTTGATTTTCAGGCTGTGCAATCTTATCAATGACATTATCCTCTTCAGGGGATAATTCCTTTTGTGAGATTTCTATCTCTCTGGGACATTTGAAATAATATTTTTACCACTTCTTCTTTTCGGTGGTATAGTGTCTTTTGGCCCTATTGGTCTTCCACACTTCAAGCGTGGTTTATCATCAAGAACATGAGCCTTAACAAGGTCTCTAATAGTATCCTTCTCTTGAGATATGTCTATTCTTGATGCCATATTTACTACAGGTATATGCGACTTTACAACTTTACTTGCATTATTAAAAGCATTAGATATTTGATTTGTGAGATCTTGTAAATGAATAATTCTTTTTACTTCATCTTCACATTGATTTGTACGCATATCTAATCCATGCAATCCCATTGTCTCTCAAGAAAATTCTGACTTTGATTTAGGTAAAACATTATTTTTTCCCAAAGTAGGTAATAAAATTTCATCAAAATAACAATTTGCAAAAGGTGCTATGAAAAGATCTCTAGTAAGAGGTTCAGCATATCCTACAATAGAAGGCGTATCAATATCCACATAAGTCTTCTTTATGGACCCATCCACCCAAAAACTTTTAGATGAGAAATGTTTGGTTCTTGACATTTTATAAGATATAATGGGGAGAACTTGTGACTAATGAAAATAAGATTTGCAGCATGTAATACCACATGTCCCCAAGCACAGATAGGCAACTTTGTTTTCATGAGTAGAGGTCTAGCAATCACTTGGATTCATTTTATCAATGACTCTACTAAATCATTTTGTGTATGGATATGAGGAATATGGTGTTCTACTGAGATACCTATTGACATACAATATTCATCAAATGTCTTTGAAGTGAATTCTCCAACATTATCAACACAAATAGACTGGATGTGGTTATCCGAAAAATAAGCTCGTAATTTAATAATTTGAGTGAGAAGTTTAGTAAAGGCAACATTATGAGTAGAGAGAAGACATGCATGAGAACATCTTGTAGAAGCATCAATCAAGACCATGAAATATCTAAATGCACCAGATGATGGATGAATTGGACCACAAATGTGTCATTGAATCCTTTCAAGAAATAACGATGACTCAGAAGATAGTTTTGATGGAGAAGATCATGTGATTAACTTACCTTGTGAACAAGGAATACAAGGATGATTTTAATTTTCCAAAACACCTTTTTGATTCTTAAGAGAATGTCCATTAGTATTTTCAATCATACGGCGCATCATCGTAGTACTTGGATGACCAAGTCGCTCGCGCCATAACAAAATTGTGTTAAGATCAATGAACTTTAAATCCATAACACTATATGACTCAATAACCTTGATTTCGACAAAATACAACTCAGATGGAAAAGGCAAAAGTTTTTCAAGGATTTCTTTGCTTCTAGAAATGAAAGAGGTTATTTAAAGATATTGTTTTCCATCTTTACTTGTACTTTCTAAATGAAAACCGTTAAGAAGAATATCCTTGAAATTTAAAAGATTTCTTTTGAATTTTTTGAGATTATAAAGCATTCCAAAACCATCAATGATCTTTAACATACCAGAAATTATATTCACATTTGCTTCACCCATTTTTAAATTTGAAAAATATTTCCGATTTTGTAGGATTATATGAGTTGTTGCACTATCAACAATGCACATATCTTCCATGACAATTCTGTAAATAAAATCTTTACTAATACAAAATATATTACCTTACATGAAAATAGAGAAGGGAACCCCCACTGGAAATACAATAATAGAATTTCAAGGAGAACCAGTAACATGTTTCCACCATTCAAGGGTTTCATATTCCGCATCTTCTTTGTTTGTTTCAGTACTGGAACATCCAGCTAATTCTGGAACTTTTACGATTGAGACTGTTCTTTTGTAAAGTTTGTCTCCAACATTTTGCCTTTATCTTTAATTATTGGAGTTTCGATAAAGATCAACAAAGTGTTTGGGAGTTTTTACAAGATCTAGACCAATGACCTTCCATCCCACAAGTATAACACTTTCCTTTGGCATTCTCCCTTTTGTTTGGTATATGGAGCTTTTCCCCTCCTCTGTGCTTGAGAGTCATCTTGCATCTTCTGGTGGCTCACACTTGCAATTGAATTATAACGTCGATCGGGGAATCTTCCACGAACACCTCCACGACCACGTGCTCTTACGCTCCAATTGCCACTTCTGGTGGTCATTGCTTCAGGCAATGAGGCAAAACCAACTGGAAGAGCTTGAGAATTTTTCATCAGCAATTTTTGATTCTTTTCAGCAACCAGGGGCAATAAAAACAATTCACTATACTTAGTAAATTATAGAATCCGATATTGATGCATCAGACTTGCATTTTCCTGGTAAAAAGTAGAATATGTTTTGTCTAACATTTCGTCCTCAGATATAGGTTTTCCACATAAAGTTATACGTGAGGTAATACTGAACAATGCAGGATTATGCACAGATTTAAAATCTTGCAACCTCAGAGTATGCCATTCATACTTGGCATTTAGAAGAAACACTAATTTCTAGTGGTCAAATCTTCCTTTGAAACAAACTAATCAATAACATATATGGATTTTTGACAGTAAGATATTCATATTTCAGCCCCTCTTAGAGATGATGACTCAGGAAAATCAATGTTTGAGCATTTTTTTCTGGGATTGCTTCGTTGTTCCCCACTATGATATATTTTAGACCTTTCGCATCTAGGTGTAATTTAATATCAAGAATTCATGATATATGTACTTTTTTCCTGATAGGTCTAGTGTTTTGAATTTCAACTTTATGAGGTTTGTCATAGTTCTCTGAACACATCAAAATGATAAATTTATTAAGCTTATTTATTTTTTTAATGAAAGTCATATACGAAAATATGGATATGGCAGTTTAATGGTAGTAATAAAAATTTTCAGTTATTACTATTTTTTTATAATACTACGATTTGTTGTAAGTTGTCTAATTTACTAATAAAAGTGATATAGAATCTATCAGATCCTATAATCGCTTATAAAAAAATTTTATTTAATTTTACTCATATATATTAAAATTTTTTATTATTCATCGTACTCTCAAAACATATATTTTATTATAAGGAGGAAGTAAATGAATGTTACAATGTTGATAACTACTATTAACAATAAATAGCATAATAATTTGTCAAGATTGTTCCGGATTCTGGTTGTAATATCTTCATCATTGGAAGCCATTATGTCGTTTATTGTATCTTAATGAAAAACACAATCATTAAGTCTCATCACTTGGAGCAAGTGCACCAACATGCAATAGAAAGTGATAGGAATATACAATCCCTCCATTGTATAGAAATTGATGAACAAAACTTAGAGGTATTAACCATGATGTAGTTAGTGTGCTTAGGCTGAAAATTAGGTTACTTATCTACAGTTTAGGTAGGATGCTGAAGAGTAAACGGCCACAGATGTAGAGCACTGTGTGGCCACCAGATGCAGACCACTACAGAGAATTTCAGCAAGGCAGGTAAAACATGCATGGACAGTAAAAGACCTACAAATACTTCAGGATCTAGAATTAATCCTATTGACAAGGGCCAACACAACAATGCAGCAGTGCTGAGTGCAGACAAGGTTGCAGCAGTGATTGGGTGCAGACGAGGTCTCAATCGTAATGAGTGCAGACTAAGTTGCAGCAAAGTGGTTGGACAAGGATCAAAGGGTTGGTCAAATCGAAGATTTGAGGTATGGAGAAATTGTATAAGGATCAGAATGAAGCTGATCTGTCAACATCAGTAAAAGGGTGTTGCTAATAGACAGACTGTCAACATCAGATCAAGTACAGTCACGGGTTCATTCCCTCAACCTACAAAAAGGGGATCAAAGGAGCTTAGAGAACAGAGCTGTTGATGAATGATTGAACGTATAAGTGATGCGTGCTGTCGTTTACACGTCAAATTAATATTTATGAGCACTCACTTTCACTTTAAAAATATAGAATTAATGTAGAAGTGGAAGTAAGGGTCGAACCGACAGGGAAAATCGGAACTATTCAACAAAACTAACTTAAAGCAATAACTATTCTAGGAATGGGGGGGTGTTTAAAAAGGTTATAACTAAACTGATTACTCTGAAATAGATAAAACTAAACTAGATAGTAGGGTAGATTGCTTAGATTAGGAGAAATGTAGGGATAATGGTTGAGTCAT
>JAOVYX010004042.1:0-10545 GCA_035668315.1 Drosera spatulata
CTGCATAACTATCGGTCCTCAATGGAGGTATAGGATAATGAGAATGTAGAAATAGTTGAACAAAGTGATTCCCGACATAGACAATAGTTATTTCACGATGTTCTTGGATTTCAATAGCTATTGAAAAGAACCTCAATGATAAATGAGTAAAATAAGCCGAAATATTTGCATCGGATGTATGCAATACAATTTCGAAGATACGAGTAAAAATTATTGATAATTATCACATATGTATACGTTATATTTATTATAGAACGAAGAAAATATTTTTTTGAAATATATTTTTATATTCAATATTAGTCTTATTTTTGTAGATATTGATATGTAAATTTCAAATATATATTTATTTTTAATATTTGATATATATATTAAAAATTATAAACGATCTTAAATATTATAAAATAAACGATAAAATCAAAGATAAAGAAAAAAAAATAATGGGGCCCGTTGGGGGCGATTAGCAATTGGCTATTTGTATGTTCCAACTGTACTTCGATGGCAACATAACAAACTCCACTCCTCTCCACCTTCCCCATCTCCCTTCCCAAATCGTCAATCCCATTTTCATGTTCGAAACTTTCTCTCAATTAATACCAAACGCAGATCAAATTCATCTCCATTTGTCAAAATTTCGATCTCCAATTCTGTTTTCTGCGACCTCCATTGAGATTCCCAGATGGGTTTTCCCCAGTTGGTGGGGTGGTGTCTCACAGTATTGTCTCTGATCGCTGTTCTTGAGGCAAGTGAGGGAGATGCTGATCCCATTTACAGGTAGTGTTCAGTTTTTGAATTTGATTTCATTTTGTGGGTTTGATTTGTTTCCTGTTAGATTAGGTTTTCTGGTCATTGGGTGTGTGAAGATGACGAATTTGATGAAGTTTTGAACGGTTTGTGTGGAAATTTTGGTCTCCAGTGATGAAGTTGATAATAGGTTTGATGATCAAAAGGGTTGTATTTGTTTTTGTATCCTACGGTTATCATTAATCCAAGTAGATCAATTTGTGGCGGATTAGTAAATGTGGGAGTGCCCCCAAGGGAAGTGGGTGAAAGTACATTCTGAGGGACAATCTCGCCGGAAACCATATTCATATTATAGGTGCTTTCTCCTTAGAGGTCTTTGGAGGATTTTGAGCCGAGAAGATCGGTTGTTGCCGAATGGCTACAATGTGGTCTGAGTATCCTGTTGAAACTGTTAAGGTGTTAGGAGAGAATGGGGATGAGAAAAACCTTTGATGGTAATTTGTAGAAGTATGATGCTCAATAGCAGGAGAAGGAAGCATATCTGATGTGTTTCTATGGGAATAGGGTAAGAAGAGATCATCGAGAAATATTCGGGTCAATATCAAGATATAGAGGGCGGGGCGTTGAAGTGATGCACCTGATTAGAGTATGTATGTTGGTTGAGATGGAAAAATGTTTCTGGGCCTTGGTCATGTGACCCCAAAGGAGGGGTAATTCTTACGAAATGATATAATTAAGTTTGGGTTCAGATCGCAATGTTGGTACATTAAAATGGTTTTCTTGCCGTGTATGATGCTTCTCTGTTCTATCATGAGATCAGGGCGCTTTAAAATCAACATTGTCAGTCGTCTGACGAAGAGCTGGGCAGTGTAGAAACATGAGGTTTACTCCTAAAACCAATTGACAATAGGAGGAGAGACCCATGATCTATTTATATTGCTGCAGGCTTTACCTACACTTCGATGTAGGTTTAGTATCTCTAACAGACAGTTATCTCCTGAAGTGGCAGGAGACTTTTGTCTTCCTAATGACTGTGTTAACTGTCTTATGTGATGCCTACTTTATTTGGTTCGTCAGGAACTGTGTTCAGCTCTGTGAGAAGACTGGATGTGTGAAAGACAAGTGTTTTCATCAATGCAATTTCACCTCTTCTGGTAATCGTCTTGATAGTGGGCAGTATCTTCAAGAACCACTCTATTTGCAGTGGAAACAATGGGATTGCTGCAGCGATTGCCAATATCACTGTATGCTTTCACGGGAAGAAGAAAGGCAAAGGCTTGGCCACAAACCTGCCAAGTATCATGGCAAGTGGCCTTTTCTGCGAATCTACGGAATTCAGGTTCTAACATGTTATTTTTTCTCCCAAAACATGTTGCTTAACATGCCTTGAAGAAAAGTAAAGAAAGATATAATACATTGTTTTTGTTTGTACTTCAGGAACCAGTGTCTGTAGCATTTTCTGCGCTCAATCTGGCAATGCATTTTCATGGTTGGATATCGTTTTTTATCCTTATATACTACAAGTTGTCTTTGGAGGATAATCAGAAGTTGCTCTATGAATTTACCGGCCTGTGGCATATATATGGGATGCTGGCGATGAACTCTTGGTTCTGGAGTGCTGTTTTCCACAGTCGGTCAGTGATTCATTTCCTGTGATCGTAGATAGCATTTGAATGTGCCCAAGTGCATAACATGTAGCAGATGCTGTTGCAATGTCCACTTGTTGACATGAGTATTCAACTGGCTGCTCATTGAATATTAATGCTTTCGAAGTTGGAACCTGATCTTTAACTTGTTGTATTCAACTATAATCTGATCTGTAACTTGTTGTATTATAACCTGATCTTTAACCTGTTCTGTGCCATAGAGACGTGGACCTGACTGAGAAGTTAGACTACTCTTCTGCTGTGGCATTACTCGGGTATAGCCTAATCTTGGCCATCTTGAGAGTGTTCAATGTTAAAATTGAAGCTGCCAGAGTAATGATTTCTGCTCCTCTGATTGCATTTACAACGACGCACATCTTGTATCTGAATTGTTACACATTTGACTACGGTGAGTTCATATTGCCTTCTCTAAGCCATCAGTTTTGAGGCGTCTATATTTTTCTGTGAGTGAGAATCTGCTTGCTGTTGTCCCATGTTTTTTGCACAATGATGAACGGATGATTACCTGGGGATGAAATCCAGTCCCTAACCGATCCTCTAGGTAGTAAATAATAGCAACCGTGTCTAGATGGATAAAAGCCTTTGAACTTTGACTGTTTTCTGCGCCACTAAACACCTGTAGCACTACCTTTTGAAACTTGGTCGCTTCTAATTTTCCTATGGTTCCCGAATTTATTATCCCCCGTCAAGAAACATTAAGCTAGGATCATTAGGGCGTTTGACCTCCAGAAATCTTATCATTCATCCCCTGCACCATAACATCGTCATTTGAAAATCACCCATCTGACCTAAAACTATCTGCAGGTCTAAACATGAAAGTCTGTGTAACCATGGCCGTAGTACAGCTACTCCTATGGTTCTTCTGGGCTGCTATCACTCGTCACCCATCTCGTTGGAAGCTTATGGTCGTCGCGGTTGGAGGAGCTCTTGCAATGCTTCTTGAGATCTACGACTTTCCGCCATACAAGGGATTAGTGGATGCACATGCTCTTTGGCATGCCACCACCATACCTCTCACCTACCTCTGGTGGAGCTTCATCAAGGATGATGCCGAGTTCAGAACATTGGTTCAGACGAAGAAGACCAAGTAGAGATTCTCCGTCCAGTAATCCTGAACTGGTCCGGACGAGTTTCAGTGCCTCTGACATGTTAAACTTTGTGTCCTAATGTGTCTTTAGGATCCTCAGTTTGTGTAGTTGTCTTTTATCTTAATGTTGTTCTGTTGAAAGCTTCTTGTTTTTCCACAGAAATGTGTTGGATATAGGAAGCTGTCGTCAACGATGCTTAGCACCCTTGTAAACAAGTTGTCTTCGACTAACTCTTGCAAAGCATTTCATTGACTTATGTTGTGCGAAAATATGGTTTCACTAAGATGAATGTCTCTTTTCTATAAAAGTTGAGTCATGCAACTGCCATGTATGCGTATTGGTTGCATTTTGGTGGTGCTTTGTTGGTTGTGGTGGTGTCGTGTTTGTAGTGATGCAGGGGCAGAGTTCGAAGGTTCCATCAACAAACAACCGTGGACGTGTTTGGATGATCGACCAACGGATGCCATTGGTCCTGTCATACTGGGTAGTTGTTTTCTATGGTGGAAATCATGATCTTCCTTGTATCTTTGACACAGAGCACACAGGAAACTGAAGAAGAAGACGAAGAAGAGGAGGCTCCTTAATCCTTACCTGCAGGCATTTAAACGGAAGATGTGCATTCGAGTAGGGGCATTTGGAGACCGGTCTACTGCATCCTTTTTCCAGTTTCCACGTTCAGTGGCCGCAGGCAAACTGAGGTAGTCTTCACTTGAATTCTAAGGTCTCAGTTCTAGCGATCGTACACCTGAAGTGTGAAGACTTGCATCATAGTTGAATTCAACCATTCAAGATAATGGGAATGTGGAATTGGAAGATTGGTCTTGGTGCTCTGGGATTGGTTGTTGTCGAGGATTCGATGATTGAATTTGTTTCTGCAAACTCTTCGTGGTTGCAAGGATAGATTAGTACGAGAGTCAGATTTATAGTCGAAAGAATTGATCTTCTCCGAGTCACAAAGAGAATTCGATGAGGAGTTCGTCAACGAGGAGAAGTGATCATTTTGAAGTGGAACGCAAGAGTTGTTATTCAAGTCTGTATACAAATGAACTGATTTTGAGGTTGAAATTCGGTGTAGCATTGTCACTGTCAAAAAGAGAGTTGCAAGAAGCCATTTGGATAAACCTTTCCTCTGAAAGTGGAAGCCGTAACTAATAAGTAAAATTTGGATCCTCTGTTGTTACAAAACAAAAGCATGATTGTTCCTTGAAAGTTAATCGATTGTCATTTTCCTGGAACATCGGATGAGATTCAAGAGATAATGTTTTACAACATCATCGCTGAAATTGCGAAACAAGTAGATCACTGAGCAACCGAGTCATTTGGATAATCTAAGTTAAGTGATTCTGATGAACCATAACATTGTTAAAATTGTGTGTAGGCACTGAATCGAAGATCAGGTGGAAAGACTCGACAATATAAACCAGAACTTTGACCAGTATTATAATCAATCCGTTCCATTCAAATTACAACATTTTTTTTCGAAATGTTTTATTAAAAGTATAACATTTTCATATTTAATAATACTTTTCACATAAAAATTCTAAAATATTCCTACTTTATATCATATCAATTCACCCATCATTATTGTTTTTTATCCTTTTCCTCACTTCTTTATTTCATACGTTCACAAGAACAAAGTTGTCATTATTTATTAATTCAACACATACATAAATTATCGTGACAGATCAAATCATTTTTAATTTGAATGAAACAGAGGAAGTATTATTTTGTAAATTGGACATTGTATGTTATTCTTTTCTATCACGAGTTCTAACCCCTCGTAGTCTATCACGAGTTCTATCACTAGTCTAGGCAAACCACTCGTAGGAGAAAGAGATTGTCCTCTTTCAACACAACTAAATTTGGCTTATAATTGCTACAAAAGGACCTCAAAAGTTGTGTCACTGTTATTGTTCAAAGTTTCAAAGATTGACAATATCGTACTTGACTTAACTTTATATTTTTTCAGCTCCAACCGTCGTAGTATGTTTCAGTTGTAAAACTGTCTTTAATTTTGCTTCGATCATGTCTTCTTAATACTGACGAATCATATCGATTGTAGACAACATGTTGAACCTTTCGTCTTCTACATCCTCCTGTCTTCTCCAACTTACCAAGATTGTCCAGCTTCGCCCGGGCTCCGAATTGCAGCTAATCGCAAAGGAGCCGTTTTTCTGACGAACTTACAACCTATCAGAAGCATAAATTGTGCGCCGGTAACATGATGTCGAGAACAAATAATAAAATTGTGACAAATTTGTCTCGTCGTTTGTTTTATTCATAAACATTTCTTTGTTACATGGATCACCTATTCACCCAATTCCCAATTAGAAGTGCTACAGCAAACTCATAACTCAATAACCCATGCTAGTTAAAAAATGCTAACACAGGAAAAAAAAAAATTCCCTAACTGAACTGCAACACAACTACATCAAAATCAGCCCAAAAAATCACTACGGTATAATCCTCCTCGGTCTTACTGTTTCCTGTTACTATATCTGTGATATATATATGCTTGATAGTCTAATTTAGCTAACCTAGCCCGAATTCGGGTAACTGCACATGCAAGCAAACAAAAATACCTCAACGATAATATTTCTCGGGATGACATGACCCCGTTGGAATCTTTCCGAATTCCTCTTATTCCAACAACAACGTCATGTCACCAAGGAAACGTTATTGATGATCATTGTGTTGTTGTACATGTACAATTACCCCCAAGATTCAGATGGAGTAGTTCCAGAGCTCCATCTCAAACTCCATCCCGTCATCATCGTCGCGACCGAGATCAATGCAGTGCGGTTTCGGCAACATCATCCCTGCATACATATCGGCGAGCAATCCCGGCATAGGCATATCGAAATCATCCATCATGAACGGCCACGACGTGGGCCCTCGATCATCCCCGAGAGTCCCCACCTCCTCCTTCTTCACCTCCCTCATCATTAACGCCGCCTCGGCCTCGGCCCTGGCAGCCGGTCTAAAAATCTCAGCGGCCTCGGACGCGGCCCTTTGAATCTCCTTCGTGTCCGCACTCGCCGGAACAGGCAACCTCCACGCCGAATCCGCAAAATTCAGGCACGCCGATCGCCCTCTCAACGACAGGGCGGCCACATCATGGGCCCGCGCGGCCATCTCGGCGGTCGGGAAGGTCCCGAGCCAGATCCTGGACTTTTTATTAGGCTCGCGGACCTCGCAGACCCACTTGCCGGAATTCCTCTGCCTCACTCCCCTGTATATCGGGTGCCTCGTCTCCCGGAACTTCTTCCTCCCCGCTCGTTTCTTCGGGTTGCTAGACGCCAACGTGTACTCCTCGTCGGACAAATTCCTCGATGTCGGACTCTTCCCCTCCGATAGGGACGAGACCGGTGTATGGTCGAATTCGGGCGAGTAATGGTTCTGATCGTCTGAAGACATCGAGTGGCCGCCATCGCGGTTATCGAACATCATTTTCGTTTCGTTTCCAACGATCGGAGTTGGGATTGTGGTTTCCAATTTGGTGTTTTTTGAGAGGAGATTTGGGGGTTTGGGGATATATATAGGGAATTGAGAGAGGAGAATTTGAAAAACGCGGGATGAGAGGGAGACAGCTCACAGCTGGGTGAGAGTACTTGTGTGTGGGGGCTCAGTCTATATGGTGAGATGTGATGATGGGAGCTGATAAGCACTGATGGATTGTTGCCAAGTTGAGCGTCGAAACAAAACAAATTTGTCAGGCAAAAAACTAACCGTGTGATTTTTTGACCGTTGGAAGAGTGTTCCGTACGCTGTTGAATTGTTTTGGACTCCTTAAGAGTGAATCCACGATAATTACAATCAGTTAATCTTATAAGATAACTCATATTCGTATTATTTTTTATTATAAAGATTAATTTATTTTTTAATTTTTATGAATAGGAGAAATGAGAAAAAGAAGAAAAAGTAGTATAATGAGTAGTATGATATAAATTAAATAGTATGAGTGTTTTGGTATTTTTATAGGGATAATTTTTTTAAATAAAATAATGTCATAATTTAATTTGGAGATCCTAATTTAGTAAATATTGTAATTCTTTTCGACAGAGGGGCATTTTCTTTTGGGTTTGGAGTATATATGTAATGAGATACATATGTGTCTAGTTAAAATATAATTATTGAGATTAAAACAAAATCAATAAAAGATCGAGATTAAATTACTCATGTTATAATCTCAATCATTCATTCTTATGTTTTAATCTCAATTATTAGATTTTAACTAGATATACATGTGTTATGATACAAATCCGGTTTTTTTTTTCTTTTCCACGGTCGCATAAATATGCCACTCCCTCCATCCCAGTATAAGCATTCCATTTCGTCAAATTCAAGTTGCGATAGTCTGATTTTCGCTTTCGTCGAGATAAGTTTTGCCCATATCATATAACGATCGAACGTTATTTTTCGTAAATTTATCGTAAAACATCAATGATAATTTAACTTAAATGTTTTAATCGAATACGGGTTATGAATCAATCAAACATTATTTGATATTTAAACAAAACTTGTCGAAATCTATGCTTCTATTTAGTAGTGAAACATGCGATGATGTAACAATTTAAATGAGGTCGAGAAAGTAAAACAATTTGACCTTGCAACTTGCAGATCTCAAGTTTGACTCGTATCGAGACTATCAATCATTATTTTTTTTAAAAACATCGATAAATATTATTAATTGTTTAGTTATATATTTGATTTCATGGGTCAATGACA
Organism: Drosera spatulata; assembly: GCA_035668315.1. NCBI lineage: Eukaryota > Viridiplantae > Streptophyta > Magnoliopsida > Caryophyllales > Droseraceae > Drosera > Drosera spatulata. The sequence continues at coordinate 8,225 of JAOVYX010004042.1, forward strand.
TTAAGACGAAAATCAAAATTTTTTAAAATAAATAATAAAAAATAAAAATCAAATGGTAAAGTTATTTCGAGTCAAATCAAGTAATTAATCTCGGATGGAGCAATCGATCGAAGAGAGTATTACGTTGACAAAAAAGTTGGCTTTTAGAGATAGTGAAGTGACCAAGGAGGAACCAGAATTAAGAGAAGAATGATGAAGGTCAACCTGGTCCAAATTTATTGGAACAGAAAAGATGTGGCGAGGGGAATACTGGCAAAGCTGATACTTAAGCGAATGTCAGTCAATGAGATTTCGTCACGTGTCCAGTCAATTAAGCATCTCTTTTGACCAGCTTAGATAAACCGAGTTATTTGACCTCCGTGGTTAAATCTGACTCTCAATCTTATCGGGTGAAGTTGATTCTGTAATAATTTATTTATGTTACAAGTATTTTTCGATGATATTAATTGACAATGTAATATACAAAATCTTATTGTTTTTCAAAAAATAAAAATAAATGTTTGATTTGATTTTTTTGTCTTTTTTTTATTTTATTGTTATTGTCCTTTTATAGAATTTGTTGTTGCCTCTATTTGTCGTATAACTTAAGTTACAATTAAAAGTTAGACAAACAAAAATACAAACTTTGCATCAGTATAGCTATTGTTATCAAATGAAACGAGAACTTATCATAAGTGACATGGATTTTAAGTTTGATAATTAACTCAAGTTATAAGTCCAACTTGATTGAAGATTTTATTTTGATTTTTATTTCACGCATGTTCTCCCCCAAGAGAGAAATACTCAGCCAAGCAAGGGAGAAAGACAACACACGCAGGGAAAGGAGAGAAAAAAGGAAACAGCCGCAGTCCTTCTTCGCGCGGCTTCGCCTTCCTTCGCGCCGCCTTGTTCAGCCACCAACGCGCCACCACCTCACTCCAGCATGATCATGGACGTGCGAGAAGTTGGCAAACACCGAGCGTGGACAACCAAGGACAGCCACGATGAAGAACAGTCGCGGCCATGGTGATTGAAGAACAAGCTATGCGCGCGCCGGGTTCCTTGTTCACCTCGTCCCTCTTGCTCGTCTCATCATCATCTTCACGTCTTCGTCATCTTGCACTCCGTTGTTGCCTCTCCGACGTTCATCAAGGGTGTTTTGATGAGTTGAAACGATGCAGAGGTGTTTAGCATGGTCATGCGCAAGGATGACATGTATTCGTGGGTGAGCTCAAATATCATGGTTTTGCATCTTACTTGAACAGCTTCAAAAGCTTTGAATATGATCTTCAAAATTCACGAAATAATTCGTGAAGATACCTCTATGTTTTAGATTTCTAACGAATCAAATTTCGTTATATATGGATTTGAATTCTTGAAATTATAAATTAAATGGTGCAAACTGTTCTGATTTTAGACAGTCTTGACGTTCGAGAACAGAGAGTATTTTGTACCTAGTTAGAGCTAGATTCAGCAAGTGATTCTTGAGACAAAGTTTTAGAGGACTCCATTAGCTTTCCAACAAGATAAATAACATCCAATTTGGTTAAGAAACGAAATAGTTATGCTTGTTTTAAGCTGGGATAGAAAATCTGGAAAACTGGTTAGGACAGATTTCCATGCGCTGTCTTTGACGAATTGTTGCGCTTAATCGGCTTTGCGAAAAATTATGAAATTTTTCAGAATTAATCCTCATGATGTTCCATAAATATAGAAAGGTTTTTTTAATTTAATTCATTACCATTTGTATTGAACGGGTTTATCTTCGAACAAGTGTCAAATGTGTCCACAAGTACCCTTCAAACTATGATCAAGTGATGAAACCAAAGATTCCGGCCAATGTTTTCCGGTCACCAAAACGTCCAGAGGGATGATGACAAGTAGATGATGAAGGGGGTGAGGCTCGGGTGTCTTTGGTTTCAAGATTTGGACGTAAACGAACATTAAAGTGCCTTAACGAACTATTCCGACCAAGCTCCGGCCAAATTCCAGTGTGCAGCGGCTTCTACGCCATAGTGGCGGGACCACGGGTTACACTCTGTAGGGAGGTCCAAATTATCTCAATGTAGGCAAACGATACCTCATTGAATGCGCACAAGAGGTGCAGGGCGACGCACAGGATATGCAGGTGCGAAAATGAATTCTGTTGGGAAACCTGAATGACGATTGACACTTAATCTTAACTCTGAACTCCGAGTCGGTCATATCCTTGGAGTGTCGTTGCTTTTGAGTCAAGTCATAAACCCTAATTAAATGCAAAATAGAGGAACGACTCCTAAAAGTAATGCGAAGCTATATGAAGAAAAGAGAATAATGGTGATTACTCTTTTGATATGTGTATG
>JAOVYX010004043.1:0-10543 GCA_035668315.1 Drosera spatulata
CACTAATACCTTCACGATCTTTGGATCGGCCCACCGCTGCCTCTCGCGGACATGTGCAAACAGCTCACCCACTTAGTTAACAAAAACAATCGAACAAAAATGAATTTCTCACAGAACCCAAAAGCCATAAAAATAACTGAGATTTGTAAATCTTTTCAACTAAAAACTACTCTAACTGAAGCGAGGATATAATCTCATTCTCCACCATTATTTATATTAAGATATCATATTGTGGGTGGGTCCTCTACCATAAGGTTGAGCTCTTGTTAGACTTAGTTTCTCATCATTGTATCACAGGCAATGTTATATGGAAACATGAATACCAAAATCCTGCAACTCCACATTTATGTTCTTGCTATTTAGTGTTTGTTTAGAACTTGGTATGTGGTGAACAATGTATTATCCATGCTTTAAGCCCGTAAGGGTATCACACGAAGGGGAGAGTTGAGAATCCAAAATTTTTGCATGCAAACCAGAAAATCTGGTCATCTGGCTGCTCATTAAAATAGCTTAACTATGTAGTTTTCCAGTAGACAAAAGCCATATATAGCAAAAGGAGGGAGACTTAAACTACCAAATGAACACCAATGTTCAAGGAGTTCACCAAAAGGCATCGAGAAGAATTTCAGCCATGGTTAGCAGAATCAGATGAACGAGACATGTATGCTCACCGGAATATTGATTGAAACAGTTCATGTGATTGATCAAATATATGAGGAACGTGGGAGATTATTGGCCAACCCAGCCAATGATTGGATGAGTTGGCAAAAATAGCAACCATGAACCCAAGGTTTTCCGAAACGAGAACCGAACTGAAATCGATCTTTCCAAAATCGGTACGGTTAGTCACTTTGATTGTCACTCGGACCAGTTATGGGGGCGAATCAGTCCAGTTCATTTATCTAATATAAGTTTTTCAAAAATCGTTAAAGAGAACATAAACTTTAAAACAAAATGTACTCCTTCCGTCCCTAAAACATTGAAACAATTTTTCATATTTATCGCCCCATTAAAATTGTAACCATACCATAAAAGGATAATCATTATACCAAAATTAATCATATATCTTTATTTTTCACTTTGTATCACATCATCGCACTCCACTACCACTTTGTCTTCTCTTTCCCTCCCATGCTCATTTTACAAGGGGCAAATAGTTCATTTATCTCAACTCTTGCATGGATCCCCACGCATGGTCTCCATGTTGCGATTTTCTATGGGTGGAGGGAATAACAGTTGTATCACACGGAGTAGGTCAATGGAGACTGGAGATGAGAGGAGAAGAAGGAGAAGCGATGAGCTGCCAAGCTGGTAATGTGGTTATTGGGGGCATAAAGAAAGAACAGTAATGACTGGGGCTGGTGGCTGCAGCAGATCAAGCGAGAGGAGATGAGAGGAGGAGAAGGGAGTAGACTTATTTTTTCATTTAGAGAAAGGAAATAAGTTTGAAACAACAAGCTGAGAAGAACTGATATTAGTAAAGAATAAACCGGTAATGGTGACAACACAAGAAATGTTGGAAAAAAACGATGGAAATGCAAGCTAAGAACTACCAACCATTAGTCCGATATCTGTTTTCCAAAATCAAGCTCTTGTGCTCTTCCAAAACTTCATTTACAATTTGCTCAATTTCTTCACTAGATACTTCGATTCCTGCATACAAAACCAAACAGTTGTGAATTGTGAAAGGGTTGAAAGCCTGAGACAACTAAAGTATAAATACATAAATGCATTATATTGAATATGTATTTCAGATAGATTTGTTCTTTCACCAAAAGATACAAAAATAAAATTTCTTTAGTTCACGACTAATAAAATAAACTTTTTTTTTCACTATAAATTTTGAGAAAATGTTGTTCATCGTCTCATGGCATGAGCTAAACTTACTCTCAGCATGCATATATAGTTAAAACGATGCCATACATGTGGGAGTAGGGAATAATAGATTAAATAGAACAGGGATTCCCATGAAGTCGCATCTAGCACAAAATCCCTCTTTCAAGATGCAATAACAATAGTCAATAAACCAAGCCTATACATTGAAGAAAACACATTTAATGCACTATGTTAGAATATAAGATTATTAAGATATTGCTAGATAATATATACAACAACAACAACAAATCAAGCTTTCATCACATCAAGTGGGGTCGGCTACATGAATACGACGACGTCATTCCAATCTGTAATGTACATTATCTTCTGTAAGATTATGATAAGCCATATCATACTTCAAGGTTTCTCTCATTGTCTTTTTAGGTCTCCCTCGTCCTCTCTTGACATGTGATAACGCCCAACCTTCATATTTCCTAATAAAAATTGTGACTGACCTGCGTTTCACATGATCATACCATCTTAATCGTGACTCCCTTATCTTATGTTCTACTGGAGCCACACCCACTTTCTGTCTGATAACTTCATTTCGTATCCTATCTATTCTTGTATGTCCATACATCCACCTTAACATTTTCATCTCGTTTATACTCATCTTCTGTATATGCTGCCAGTTAATTGCCCAACATTCTGACCCATACAGCATTACTGGTCGAATAGCTATCTTGTAAAACTTTCCTTTTAACTTGGTAGGTATTTTAGGATCACATATCATCCCTGAAGCGCCCTTCCATTTCAGACAATCTGTTTTAATCTTATGATCAATATCTGCATCAATTCCTTCATTCTTATATAACATCGAACCTAAATATTTGAAAGAATCCGTTTTAGGGAGAGAGTCTGTTCCCAACAATACATTCTAACTATTTGTTTGACTATTTTCATTAAAGACACATTCCATATATTCTGTCTTGATTCTACTGATCCTTAACCCCTTACTTTCTAACGCCTCCCTCCAAATCTCAAGTTTTTCATTCACCCCTTCTTTCTTATCGTCCACCAGAACAATATCATCGACGAAAAATAAACACCATGGTACTTCATTTTGTATATGCCTAATGAGGTTATCCATTACCAAGACGAAAAGATATAGGCTCAAAACTGATCCTTGGTGTAAACCCATTTTAATAGGAAAAACAGTTGTTTCACCAACATGGATTCGCATACATGTAACAGCTTCTTCATACATGTCTTTCACAATCTCGATATACCTACTCGTCATTCCCTTCTTTTCTAAAGTTTTTCAAATCACTTCTATTGGAACAGAATCATACGCTTTTCCAGGTCGACAAAAACCATATGTAAATTCTTGTTCTCTATCTTAAAACGTTCCATTACACATCGCAAAAGGTAAATAGCTTCCATGGTTGACCTACCAGGCATGAAACTAAACTGATTCTCAGTCACCCCTGTAGTTTTTCTTAACCTTTTCTCTATCACTTTCTCCCATAACTTCATACTGTGACTCATAAGTTTGATTCCTCTGTAATTGGAGCAGTTTTGAACATCTCCTTTGTTTTTGTATATGGGAATCAAAGTACTCTTTCTCCACTCATTAGGCATCTTCTTATCTATCAAAATTCTATTAAAGAGTTTTGTCAACCAATTAACTCCTTCTATCCCAAGATATTTTCAAGCTTCGATCGCGATTTCATCTGGACCCATAAACTTTCTTGAGCTCATTCGCTTTAAAGCCTCCTTAACTTCCTCTGTCCTAATGCGACGAAAGTAACATCGGTTCATCATCACATCTACATTCCCACTTGTTTCATTCAGGGGCACTTTCCTTGTGTAATTAAAGAGTATTGCTAGATAATATATGTTAGAATATATTTATTTCCTGTTTTAGAATAATTAGTTAGATATGATGTTTCCTAGTTATCTTATTTCTTATAATTGACTACTCTATAAATATAGAGTATGTCATGATCAATACTATCATATTTTCCTCTTGTATTCTTTTTTATAACACGATATCAGAGCCACCATTTTTGGTTTGACCTAATTTGCTTTCGCTAACTAGTCACCGGACAAAAATACAAACTACTCCTATTGTCGTCGCCTTCTACTAGTGTTGTCTTCTACTGCTGTTTTCTACTATTACTGCTGCTACTACTACTATTACTGTCCATTTCTACTGCTGCTATTGTTATTGCTATTGTCTATTTTTGCTACTGCTACTACTACTACCTACTATCGCTACTGCACCTACTAGTACTACGACTACTGTGACTTCCTGATAAGTTGAAGATACTTCAACTTAAGGGGTGTTAGAATATTAGTTATTTAAGATATTGCTAGATATTATTTTATGTTAGAATATCTTTATGTTCTATTTTAGAATAATTAGTTAGATCTGATGTTCTCTAGATATTTTATTTTCTATTGTGATCTTTCCACTAGCGTTTTAAAAGGCATTGGGCGCATTGAGGCGTCGAGGGTCACTAGGGCCTAGGCTCAAGGTGCAAGGCACAGGCGCGTGCATCATCGAAGTGAGGCACAAAATAATACTCCCTCTGTCCCACAAAAGATGCAACATATACGTATTTTATACTATTCTATACGCATCAACATAAATCTCGTTTTAATATCAAATTACGTCTGATCGTCCCGAAATATGTATTAGATTGAAGTACGTAACTTACACAACCATTGATATTTCACGATAAATTTACAAAAAATGACGTTTGATCGTCGTTGCACACGTGTCAAACTTTACATCGATACGTGTGTCTGGTCAAATTGTTGCATCCTTTCCGGCACAAAGGGAGTATAAAATAATATACATAAGATATAAATATTGTGTTTTTATTTAATCCTCAAAAGAAAAAAAGAAAAAAAAAGAAGCCAACATATTCAATGCAAATAGAACTAGTAAAGCATCATAAGTTCAAGGGCTTAGGGATTATACGATGTGTCAAGTATTTAATTAATGGTTGAGTTTCAAACAATACGGATCAAGGGTTGAGATTTAATTATGATATTTTAATCCTAACCATTCATTTTCATATTTTAATCTCAGCTGTTATTTGAACATTTTCATGTTTTAATCTCAGTCGTTATTTTAGTGTTTTCCCTAAATTTGAACTTTTCAAAAAAGTATGACAAAATACAAGTAACACTTGTAAACGGCGTTCAATAATTCACTCATCAGAAAATGTTAAAATTTCATGACAATAAAATAAAAAAAAGCCAAAGATATTATTTCTAAAATTTTGTTCACTTTTTATCAAAATCATAGTAAATTATATAATAGTGTGCCTAGGCGTACCTTGTGCCTTGATTTGAGGCATACGCCTTAGGGCCTAGGCACTAGTTCTTTGAAGTTGCCTTGCCTAGGGGGTACCAAGGCCCTTGCCATTGGGCCTCGTGCCTAGCACGCGTGCCTAGGCGAGATGTTTAAAACAGAGCTTTGCATATCTTGTAATTGACTATTCTACAAATATAGAGTATGTCAATTCAAGTGTGAATCATTTCATTGAACTTCGATTAATAATATCATATTCTGCTCTTCTATTCTTTTTTAAAACACACTACTGTACGAGGAAACCCTTCAATGAACTGCTTTGCACGGATAACCCTTCACATTTAAGGGAAAATCAGGCAAGATGATAAGATTTCAGTGAGTGCAATGAATTTTTGATTGTTTTTCAAACAGAAACTTTTCATCCGAGCTAAACCACAAGACATGAGAATGTACAGTTAGTCAACTGTATTTATGAAGTGGACATATGAAGCAATACAGCATGACCAGTGATAGATATTGAACCAATGGACCAACATCAAGAATATAAGAAGAAGAAAACGATAAGTTAGAAACAGCATCAAGCCTGATCAACAAAGTAGGTCTAGCACTATTTTTCTTTTTTCAAATTTCAAAGCATGCAGTTGAACTCTTGCACTAAACATCACTGACATAAGTTTAAAAAAAAATTGTTTCAAAAAGAAGTGACCTCTGAGTAGTGGATAACATTTATCATATAAACGGTAGAAGGATCAATTTAGTCTTACCAACACCACAAGCCTTCTCAAATTCAGCTATAGTGTATTCCTCTGTACCAATGCTTGAAAAGAATGAAAAGGCAGCCTCTAATTGGGCTGGGTTTTTAATCTGCAAAAAGCTAGGCATTATATAATGATCCACCACTACCGAAAAGGCGCAGAACAATATTGATACCACCACAACAAACCTTTAAAGACACGATATATGCCAGCAACTTTGGTCGATGCACAAGGGCATTCGCTGGGAATTTCGTGGCAACCTGCACAACAATTCAAAATTGCCTCAGACATTAATAATTTTTTAAACAAAACAGAATCAGCTTCCTGCTAATCATCATTGCAACTGAATCTGCGAATAATTCGCATATTTTACGAAAAATCTATGGAATTTTTGTTAGCCGAACTGAAACTGTATTGTTTCGTAAAATTCGTGTATAAATCGAATTTTTCGTATAATTCATGTATAGTTCGGAAATTTTATAAAATATGAAAAAAATCGATTTTTTAATATCAAACTATCTTAAAACCTTCACACAAAAATTAAGACTTCTAAAAAACATCAACCCTCCGTTTTCACGTTTAAAACCCATATTAATCCCGTATTTCGATTTTTTTTATATTAATCACCGTATCATTCTCATGTCGAATTTATCCTTATATTTTTTTCTTGATTTTTCCCGTTCTTTTCGATTTTTTTTTTTGTAATTTCTGTTTGCCAAATTAAACTCGTATCTGGATTTTGTTACTATGCTAATCATAGAGAACAACCCCCACCCCTTGCCACCGACAATTAGCAAATTCTCCAACCTCATGTTCCTTACCGAGACCAAGGGACTTATGTACTCAAAAATTCAATCCACAAGGAAAAGTGTACGAATTTTACACCACATGTGGTGTTTTATACATCTGAACCAACACCCATTACATTCACGGTAATCATATTATCCCTTTTTCAATCGTAGTAACATCAACATGAGTTCCTAATCAGAGCAAAATCAGTATCCTGACCACAAAGTTGGGAGTTTCTTCTCCACATCAACCGGATAGCTTGACTTTACAATTGTTTTGGTTTGGATGTGAGCCGCAAGATGATCAAACATTGTTTCACAAATATAAGTTAGTTATATGCTTCAACCGCATGATAAGAAGCAGTTTTTATCACCTTATTTGATGAGGACACAGAGTTACCTCGCAAAATTAACGGGCCGGAAGGAGTACAAGCAATCAACACTTACCGTATACAGAAGATTCCCGACCGACCGATCACACCCGTCCACAACCCCAGCCTGCCATATCCCACCACAAAAAAAAGAGAAAAAAAAGAAGAAAAAACTCACAATCAGAGCCCACACAACTAGGGTTCAATTTCAATCAATCATCAAAAATTAACAATCACAGATTAAACTAATCCTGTTTGGATAATTATCATACCTCGTGGATGACGGCGAGGAGGTTGTTTGTGACCTTGTTGTTTGCGATCGTGTTTCGAGCCGTCTTCTCCTCCAGTCCGATTCCCAGGAACAGGTCGAGCGGATTGGTTCCGTCGAAGATGGTGCTCGCGTTGTTCATCGGCATTTTTTGGTATAGAAGCGAGAAACAGTTGTGATTCCTTGTGTTGTGTGAGAAGAGAGAGAGAGAGAGAGATTGGGATTCTGTGATGTCGGATTCTGCTATGACGGCGGCGGCTCCTAGGTGTTGGGGATTTGTTTTTTTCGGGGGTTTGACGGACTTTGACTTTCGAGGGTTTGATTGGTTGAGATGGATGATATGTTCACAACCAGAGGCTAAAACTCAATGTTAGGTTTAAAGATATCAACAATAAAAAACTCACTTGTTTAATTATTTTAAGGATTGTTCGATATCGTTATTTAAATTATAAGAATCAAATCTAATATAAAAAATAAAATCAACAATAAAAATCAAAATCATTTTATAAATTAAAATCAAAATCACTTTATAAAAAACTCACTTGTTTAATTTTTTTTGTTTTTTGTTTTAATGAAAGACCATGTGGACGAAGTCTATTGCTCAACATCACTTATACAAGCATTTGCGACCTGTGGAGGGAAGTCTGAGCTCCATTCGCCTCCACTGTTACATGAAGCAGTAAACGAGGCCATTTCATGGGCCGCCTGGTTAAGATCCCTGCACACCCAAGAGCAACTAATTTCAATAAAGTCGGAATACAAAGTGAGACAATCCTGTATAACACTCCATCTGCCTGTCACGATCGAAGCATTCCAACAACGTGCCGACTATCGGATTCCAAGATAATACATTCCATGCTCAAGTTTTTTGCCAGTTGAAGGCCTTCCTATGCTGCCAAGGGCTCTCCCATGGCCGGAGGAAGGGACATCTCCAGGTTACGTCCCGTAACAGTTCGCACTGGACCTTGATGATCCCAAATAACAATTCCAAGGCTTGTTATACCATTAACCCGGTTGGCGACATCAACATTGATTTTAAGGCGACCAAAGCACAGAGCCTGCCACTTAGCTTGGACACGATGACCCCTACCCGTGATGGGGTTAAGAGGAGAGGCATGAGCCTTTCTGTAGTTGGAAACAGAATTCTGGGCAAGTTCATGCACCATATATGCAGAAAGCGTTTTCCCTCCATGAACCTTGGAATTTCTATTGAGCCAAATTGAGCTCAGGAGGACTGCCACCTTCGAAACTTCATCACAACTCAAATTCTACAAAGCCGTAAACCACCAATCTCGAAAACGCATAGAATCATCCAGTGGACTTAAATTATATGAGCCACATCTCAAAACCTCCTATGTAAGCACACTAAAAAAAAAAAAAAACAGTGGATTTGGTACGGAAAAAATAATGTAGTGGTTACATCAGCGACGAAAATGAAGAAAGTAATCGCAAAATCTAATGTAGCGACTGAAACTCCAAGCTTTCGCTAAATAGCAACAAGTTTTCATACGTCTTTGTCGCAATTTGCCACTGAAAAAAAACGATCGTTCCTAACCTTAAATCCAAAACTCAGACACCATCGACCAAAACGCCCCGTTTCCATCCTTTCCACCTCTATCTCGACCCAAACGCTTCCAACCACCGTCGTCGCCATCCACCCCGTTGCCGCCGACCACCATCCGCACCATCACCGTCTTCCCTCCCCTCTCCTCCCTCCTTCAATACTCCTCCTTTCCACCCTTCTTCATCCCCAACCACCGCCACGCCACCACCACCACTGCGCGCCACCATCGCCAGCTGGTCGTCCATGGAAGCTCGCCACCACACGAAGTCTCTAGTTTATATACCCAAAGTGCATCGTAGTATAATCCTAAACCCTAACCTTTAATTGATTTTGTTTTAGTTATAATTTGTGTTTAGTATTGTATTTAGAGTATTTGGATTGGAATTAATTTGATATTGGAGGTTGGTTTCATGGTTCTTGATGAGTTTCGAGGAATCGAGAATTATACTCGATTCGGGGAAATGATGTTGGTTTGATGTATGGTTGATCCGTCGTTGGATGTTGGTTTGATGATTGGGTTGATCGGTTATGTTGATTGGTTGTTGGATGGGTATAATGTTTGAGTTTGATTGAAGGGATGAAGAGATTGTAGGAATCTAAGGAGTCGATCCTAAATCGTTGAATTTTGTGACATAACATTTTGATGGGGACTTAAGTTGAATGCCGATGTATGATTTTTTAGATTGAGTTTGTGTATGGATAGTGATTTTTTTACGAGGTAAAAAAGTGTGTGATTTTCTGTAGCTAGTAGGATAATATCCATAAATGTTTTATAGTTAGATGGAAATCGATAGAATCTAAATTAAAATGTTAAGTTACTTTGTTCAATATTAGTGAAAGCGAATTTTTTTTATAGAAGTTTTTAAGTGCCCTAAATTAATTTAATTTGATCCCGATGATATGATTATAACATTCAAATATTTGAGTGTGTTATTAATTATGATTAATAGACATAATTATTTTTTTAATGGACAGAAAGATGGGATCGGATTTGTCATGTTTTTATGATAGATTCTGGATATATGAACGGCTTGTTGATGGGTATTTGAACACCATGTTTGCTATAAATGTCAAAAAGTTTGCGAATTTTATCGTTGAGGATCAGATGTTCAATTATCCCGGATACTTGAGGTTCCCTTATGTCAAGTGGCACAATAAGATATATCAAACGACGTATGAAAAAATAGTATACTTGTATGAGCGGTGTTTTGTGTCCAATTATTGGATATGGACACAACACGATGAGGTTAAATAAAGGAAAGCCTCAAGAACGATGTGCTCAAATCCGCATAAGGATATGGTTGTGGATGGGTTTGGGCCTAGTTATTCATGAGATGTGGAGCATGGGACGATGAATGTTTTTGATGACAGTCTGCCGCCTGTTTCCAAACCTTTCTTCGATATGTTCTTTCTTTCTTTCTTTTTTTTTTTTTTTTTAAGTTTTTGTTAATCTTTTAGACCTTTCAGATATGTAAATTAATGAAATGTTCGCATCGTAATGTTGGTACTGCTGTATGTTATGGTTTTATGGCAGATTGGCATGGAAAATTGAAGCAAAAAGACGAAGAATCGCAAAACGGAAATTCAAGAACTCGAAGAACAGTATTTCACGTCTCATCAACATTTCACGCTCTTCGAGGAGGCTTTTCAGCAAACT
>JAOVYX010004044.1:0-10541 GCA_035668315.1 Drosera spatulata
AAGGTTCTGGGGCTGTGTGTCGTGCTTGAAGTCGCAACGAGGACGTTGCGTTCTTTAAGTGGAGGTGTATGTAATACCCCAAGCAAATGCTTAAATGGTTTGATTGTACTACATATACATCAAGGTGCACCATCCTTTTCGGTAGCTCATCACTTTAGGACTCCGCAGTTAAGCGTGCTTAACGCGGAGCAATGCTGGGATGGGTGACCTCATGGTAAGTTTCTCAAGGGTGTGCGCGAGTGAGGCCATAGCGCACTGAAAGGACTACTGTTGGTCTGTGGGGCCAGTTGTCAGCCTGACGAGCGGTTCTTGGTGACGACCCGGTAGCAAGGATTTGGCCGTGGCGTTACACCGACCGACCATTTCCTTCATCAAGACCGCCTCCAGGCGATGACTCCGGGGTTCCTGAGCAACGGGATTTTCGATTAGCTGGCCATTAACGGGTTTGTAAATACAAACAATTGATGTATTTCGTTTTTTTAGGATTATGTAAACTATCGATGAGATTTTTGAGACCTGTAGATGGTGTATGTATTTATTCAGGTTTTTGTGATTTCAATTTATTTTTTTAATCAAAAATCAAAAATAGTTACGGATTTCCATCGCTAAAATGACATACTTTTGGCGAAGAATTAGCTACGGAATTTTGTAGGTAAAATAAGTAAAACTTAACGACGGATTCCGTGGTTAAAATGATATCAATTTAGCGACGGAATCCGTCGATAAGTTTGACTTATTTTAGCGACGTATTTCGTCGTTAAATTGATATCTTTTTAGCGACGGAATCCGTCGCTAATATTATGCACCCCCGAAAATTTAATTTTGACGATGGAAAAGTCAATCCGTGGCTGATTTTGATCCTTTTAGCGACGGATCTGTCGTTGAATTATGTTTTAGCAACAGACTGTTTCCGTCGCTAATCCGTCGCTAAAATATATTAGCGACGGATTTGTCCGTTTTATTGACGGAAAAATTTCGTAGCTAAAACAATATATTTTTGTTGTGTGGTTATTTTTAACCTAATTAATTTAGAATGACATTTTACTTTTTCTATTGTTTGTTCATCTAATTGATTTACAATGACATTTAATTTTTTTGACATATGTTCTATTGATATACATACATACATAAATATATATAACAACTCATCATCCCGATAGTCACTTTAATGCGTTAGTATACGAAATAAGATAATTCTACGGTGAAACTACCTTTTTTTAAGAGTAAGTGAAATTCAAATATTTGTTCTCTTTTTGGTGTATCAATAATATGGAATCCATTTTATAAATATCTATAAAGCAAAGTTTCTATTAATTGATACAAAAATTTTGGTTTGTTTTGTTACCAAATAATAACACGTCATATTTATGAGAAAAAATTTAATCTATTTCATTTGTCATGACACTTTATTTTTTCTTGTCTAATATTTCATTGATGTGACATGTGTTTAAAAAAACCACAATAACAACAATAACCCATGATTTAACTCATTGTCACTCGAATGAATTAGTATAAAAACTAAGATAATCATATGGTGAAACCACTTTGTTCAAAAATTAGGTGAAATTCTTTTGATTAGTCATTGTTTTATTCTAACCTTGGAATGCATTGCATAATGATCATGTTCTTTTTACCCTTTTATCCATTGAAAAAATAAAAGAAAATAGGAATACTGATTATTGAGGTTTAAAGAAGGTAAAAATTATTTATGATAATATTGAGAATTATTTGATGATATTTGTTCTTATTTTGCTATAATGAATGAATGATTATGTATATTATATTCAATATAAAGTTCTCCGAAGTGTGAGTATAATTAAAAAGATTATGAAATTAAAAATTATATCAAATTACTTTAAAAAGGTCTAAAAAATAAATTTATATTATTGCATCCAAAAATCAGGTTAAGAACTTGTGTTATATAAATTGAATAATATGATTAAGCAAAGGAAGAATGTTTGATAGGTACCCTTCTATTATTTCATTCCCATTAAGTACCCCATAATTAATTAGGAGATCCTTCAATTTACTAAAATCAATTATTTTAAAATTCGACGATAACGACAATGACGAACCGACGAACGACCGACGACGACGAGAACGACGAACTGACGGCGGCGGTGACAACGACGACGACAATGTTGATGAATTGATGACGTTGACAACCACGACGAACTCGTGACGATGACGACGATGACGAACTGACAACAACGACGTCGACGAACTAACGATGATGACGATGACGACGAACTGTCAACGACGACTACTGAACGACGACCTAAGGATGAGGACGGCGACAATGAACTGACAATAACGACGACAAACTAACGATGACGACGACGACGACAAACTAACAACGAGGACGAACTGCCAACGATAACGACCGGACGACGAACCGACGATGACGAACTAAAGATGAGGACGATGATGAACTGAAGACGAGGACGAACTTATGATGACGATGGTGACGAACCGACGATAAAGCGCAATATGGAGAGTCGATTTTTCGACGACAAACCAACCATAGAGCGCATGATTCATACTATTATTGATAGATGAATCCACCAAATCTGTGATTAGACGATGAATTGATCGATGAGATTGATCAATATATTGATCGATGAGATTGATCAATATATTGATCGATAGAGACAAAGACAAAATGAATGATGTATTAAAAGTAAATCTATCAAAACAAGAAACTATAGATTCGATTTTTTATTTTTATTTTTAAGGTTAAGGTATAATCTATCAAAACAGGAAACTTCAGATTTGATTTTTTTTTTTAAAGTCAAGATGGTATTTTCGTGGAAAAAAAAAAAAGAATGCAATACTTCATGGGAATTAACTTGGATAGGTGGTATCTTCAGATAATTTTTCCTTAAGAAAATTAGTTTTAAAACTATTGAGGTTTTGAATAAGACAAAGAAAAAAAAAAAGTGGCCAATATTTTGATCGATGGAGACAAAGACAAAATGAATCATGTATTAAATGATAATCTATCAAAACAAGAAACTATAGATTCGATTTTTTTTAAGGTTAAGATATAAGCTATCAAAACAGGAAACTTCAGATTTGATTTTTTTTTTAAGTCAAGATGGTATTTTCGTGGGAAAAAAAAAAAGAATGAAATATTTCATGGGAATTAACTTGCATAGGTGGTACCTCTTGAGAATTTTTCCTTAAGCAAACTAGTTTTAAAACTATTGAGGGTTTTGAATAAGACAGAAAAAAAAATGTGGCCAACATTTGAGCATTTTTCTCTTATTTTATCGTGAAACGAAAATAATCCTCATATATAGAGATAAATTAGAGAGAATCATATAATCCCTCGGATAGGGATTAAATAATCAGGGATAAATTATCATTACTAATCATATTCTTCTAGCAAATGGTGCGTATGTTTTGAGGATTATCGAATGAGGCAGAGCTACATAAAATTTCATAGGCCCCATTTGTCATGGTTTTCATCATCTCATTCTAGATTTTTGTTTTGACTTATGTAACTAATGAATTCAAACTATTTGGCTTAAGTTTATATTTTTTTCAAAATAAATATAAAAAAGCAGGAAAACTAAAATCTTGAAAATGATTTCATTTTCTAATTTTTGTTTGATGTGGTATAATTTTGATTTTGACCATTGATTATATGATTGATTTTGGATTCCATAATTTTAAGCAATCATATCAAGCACCCCCTTACCTTAATCATCAACCTCAATATGAACAGACCTTTAATCGATTTCTAAACTTCTAAGCAACTTTCGCTATGTGACAACCTTTAATCGAAAGCTTAGCTAGAGCACGCTTTAGTTTGGTGTTGGTCAATCCAGCATTATCACTTTAACTTGTAAGCCTAGCTAGTTATAAAGATGATATCCTAGAACCACAAGTGAAAAAGCACGTAACGACTAAATAATGTATATTAATAGTGATCTAATTCATGCTCATTATGCATGTAGGAGATTAATTACAGTTGGAATAGTAGGGAGATGAGGAAAAGAACAACAACAATAACTATAACTTTGGTGCTCTGTATGTACTTAGTATGATAGAAGAGGACAAGATATATGTAGTATTATATCAATAACGTATAATAAATGTGATTATTTCTTAAGAAAAGCGAGATGAGGACAGAAAACTTAAAAATGTACGATTGAATGATTGCTGCCCATGTAAAACTTTGTTTGGGGTCCAAATCATTCAAGGACGAATTACGGTCCACAAGAAGTCACAATATACCCCCACTATGATGCACAGTATACTACGAAATTAAAGAGAGGAAGATAAAAGCTTCTATTGATTTTCGGTTATTTATTGTAGTCACATGCACACTTTACCTAGCTAGCTTGATCTTTTGTCACATTTTTTAAATTTTATCAAAATTTTGACCCTATGTCAACCAGTCTCATCTAACAAGGGTGAGAGGGACTATCTGACAAAAGATATCTGTTCAAGACCATAAAAGGATTTCGGAACCTGATAAACATGGTCGAAGCAATAGGGATTAACAAAATGTACATCGAATTAATGGTTCATTTTCACAACAAGAAACAATAAAACATGCATGTTGGCTGCAAGCCAAGTTGCAAATTGAGGGTCTGTGTTTTTAAAATATAAGCGGAGACTTAAAATAAGCAACAAAGTCAATAAGTGAAAAGCAACCTCAAATAATTTAAAACACAATCTATTTACTAAAAGAAACGGAGAATATTTGTAAGTAATTTTATCCATATTCATTATAAAAAAAAATAAAATAAAATATATATATGAATTATTAATAATCCATTAGGTTAAAGTTTTGAGTTAATAATTAAATTCAATTCACATATATAATTATATATTTTAACCTAACATATCTTACGGGAAGATAAAACTTCTCAAACTCTATCAAATACTGTTCACAAAGTCAGTTCTTGGTATTAAACTTTTAACAACGCACGTGAATTGGGAGCGAAGTCGATGGCACGAATTGTGTTTAGCCCCGTTGATTATTGATAGTAGTTACTCCCTCCTTCCCATTATAAATATTATTTATTTTGAATATTTTATATTTGAAAATTTTTTATCTAAAAAATACAAAATTAATCAAACCCAACCCAGTTTCAGTACACTATTATCTCCTCTCATCATTGTTATAGTAAATCCTACTAATACAAAAAAAAAATATTTTTTTATCAAATTTTACAAAAACTTGATATATATATATATATAATCTCATATTAATCAATTTATAATATTTATCACGAAATACAAAAGAAAAAAAAGTAATCTCTAATCCTTGAATTTGATCTATCAAGTGACTAGATGCATCGTATAATGTGAATTGTTTGACTTTCTTTGGACTTTGGGTCACCAAGGATAGCAAATTGATAGACTGGCAGCCTCTTCGTGAACCTATTAAGTGTCCCCACGCCACTAACACAATAAAACAACCCATATAATCTCGTAATAATCTTTAATTTAATTTTATCTTTGAATATATAATACATGGTGTAATTTTCGTCAAATTCAAAACACTCCATGTTTTAGGAAGTTATTGGAATTGCTTCTTAAATATTATTAAGGATACATACGAATGTTTAAGTTTATATAAAAGCTTAATTATATATGTTGAAGTAAAAAGAAACAATGTGGTTGTTTAGAAATCAAAATCAAATTGAAATTCTTATAGAGAATGAATATCTTTATAAATAGGATCATCTTTTGCTTTTTTAGTTGGATGAAAAGTGAATGGATTAGTGGGTCTAAACATATATGTGCGCATCGGGTCGGGCCTGGGCTGGTGCGAAGCACCAAATTTCATTACGCACGTGACCTTTATCGAAACACGGCTTGAATAACCGTGTCTATCTGACACAACCGTGTGAGCGTTTGGCTCAAAATGTTGTATATTCTCAAAACACGGTATGGACAGGCCAGTGAGAGGTGACACGGCCGTGTGAGGAATTGGCACGATTTCTTCATAATCTCGCAGCACGACCCGACTAGGCCATGTCAAAGGTGACACAGCCATGCCTCGTTTCGGATAAGTGACCTAATTCGCGCCCTTTCATGCAACAAACGGATAAGAATGCCTTTAAACACATTTCTTGAACCAACTGGATTTCTTCACTACTACAAAGTAGAATCTAAGGAACTTGTTGAACTCGTTTTTCTTCGAATTCATCAAGGCTTAGTCGAATCCTGAAAGGACACTTGCCTACAACCTTAAACGACATTGATAGAGGACAATTAGTTCCTTAAAGAGAGCAATTTTCTGCGATTTTAAGTCGATAAGAAAAAGACCGATGTTCCGTTCGTGTTTGAAGACTGATGAAGCATTGAAGTTTAGTCGTTGTACTAGTGTCTTGTAAACATCGCAACAGTTTTTCCCGTTCTACAGCGTTATGTTTTGTTCTTGGATAAGCTGAGGATGAGAGAACACACAATTATGCATCTATTGTTCTTGTAGTATGAGTTTTTACTAGTTACAAAGGCTACCACGTGGACTGTACACATAATTGGAAAAAATATAATGTGGGGATCCATTTAATAACACAGCATTGAAGACAAAAATCGGGACCAAAATTAAATGTTGATGGCCATCCAGCTCGTATCCCATATGTATTTTTGTTCCCCATAGATAAAAGTTTGGATGCAATGGTTTATTCCTAGCATAACTTGCTTATCCAGTTCGTTTAATCATATCACGTACGTTAACATTTTATTAATCGATGTTTGGATGCAACAGTGCTGAGAGCCAGGGACAAAAGTGGATTTTGAATTAGAGAAGTGTTACATATGTGATCATGGTTATCAGACCCGGACCGGTGATCGATCCGGCAAGATCTTCGGGTCAATAGATCACTGATTCGACGTGTTGAACTGATGATTGAACCGTTTAAAAATATTTTTAAATTTTTAAAGATTTATATATTTTGTTTGATTTATATTCATTAAATATACATATTTACGTACCATACATATATGTTCCTTAGAAAAAATAACGTAATATATGTGTTAGTTTAAATTAAAGGAAAATATGTTTTTTAACAAAAAATTCTTCTAGGATACAAGTTTTACAAAATATTTCATAAAAATCATACAACACGTTAAAATAATTTCCCTACCATACAATTTTAAATTTCCCCAAAACAAACCCCTTTTTACCCCTTTTTCAGCTAAAATCATACAATTTCTTTTTCGGCTTTTTTTGGTTTTTTAGTTTTGGGAAAAACCTTTTTTTTATTTTTTTATTTTTAAACTTTGTTTTTTTTTTTTTACCGGTTCAATCGGCCGGGTTTTACTGGTTTTTTATCCGGGTTTTACCAGGTTTGATCGGTTCATCCCCGGTTTGACCTGATCAATTGCTTGTTCAGTTTTTTCATTGGATCGATCCGGCCAAATCATTGGGTTATGGTTCAAACATTTGAACCAGCCAAATAATAAGGTTACGGTTCAAACGGTTGAATCGGTCGGATCGATCCAGTTTTTATAACTAGGGTGTGATTATGAACTATTCGATTTTGATTGCTTATAAATGTCTTATACTATCATGACTGTCGATGTGGAATTTGAATCCAAGCAACATGGTCAAGTTAGTTCTCATTAGTCCATAAATCTAGATATTTTTGTTGAATACAGATCTAAATCTCTTTTTATGTATGTTACTCAGGTTCAATATGAATGTTGAATTTCCTTGTCAGACTTTCTCTTTGAATCCTTACACTTTCTTTGTGTTTCCTCTTCGTCGTTCTTGGACGTCTTGGATCGATTGTTCTATGTGCCGTTACACTTTAATAGTACACCGAATTTCCAAACAATGTCTTACTTATATCTCTAAATCCCATCTATATATGAAGACCCTTCTCTTCCTACCCCCACACTACCATCGAACATAACTACATAAACCTCACCAATATCACTCCCTTTCTTTCACCGTCTCTCATTCATTTTCCTCTTAGCATCATAAAGACCAAAGTCACCAAACTGATCACTGCAGTTTCCGTGCTCTGATCATCCCATATAACTTCAATGGGTCGGTCACCGTGCTGCGACAAAGTGGGGTTGAAGAAAGGCCCCTGGACTCCTGAGGAAGATCAGAAACTCCTCGCTTACATTGAGGAACACGGTCATGGTAACTGGCGCGCATTGCCCGCCAATGCCGGTACATACGTTCGACTAGCTAACTCGTTGTCACAGGCATTGATGTGTTTCAGTTCGGATGTCTTGGATTACAACTTTGTTTGTGTGGATAATGTGTAGGGTTGGAGAGATGCGGGAAGAGTTGCAGGCTTCGATGGACGAATTATCTGAGGCCGGATATCAAAAGGGGTAAATTCAGTATACAAGAAGAACAGACCATTATTCAGCTTCATGCTCTCTTGGGCAACAGGTAACTAAATATCTTGTGAGATTATACATTATTGTGATTCATTTCAAATACTAACATGTAATTTAAGAGATACATGGTCCATAGGATTTGGCCGCATCACTGATTGATTATACATTTGTATGTCCGAATTATAGTTATTTCGTCTAATTCTGGTTTGACTACGATCCTTATTCATTGACTGAACAAAAAGGCAATGAGGTAATAATGGCAAACAGGATCTTCATTTTTATAACATCAATTTCATTTGTAGTTACATATATCGATGCTAAGTCTCTATTCTGTAATGTTCTGTATTAGGTGGTCGGCTATTGCTACACATTTGCCTAAGAGAACAGACAACGAGATCAAAAACTACTGGAACACACACCTCAAGAAACGACTAACCAAAATGGGGATCGATCCCGTTACCCACAAGCCGAAAAACGATACGCTCCACACCAACGATGGTAACCACAGCAAGAGCGCCGCAAACCTCAGCCACATCGCACAATGGGAAAGAGCGCGCCTAGAGGCAGAGGCGCGTCTTGCACAGCAATCCAAACTGTGTTCCAATGCCTCGCATAATATCGCCTCTCCTCATCCAACAACAACAATAGCAGCATTGTTGTCCAATCAAACGTCACGAGCCAATGCGGTACAAACATGGCGAGGAGATCACGAGTCCGATACATCGACTGAGAAACAAGAGGATCAATGGGAGAGTTATGTGCCATTTGGTTCTGGACTCAATGAGTTTGGGATTAACATGGATGGTTTCACTGAATTGTTGCAAAGTAATGTCTCCGGTGGCGACAATGCTGGCGTCGGATATGGCGGCAGAGGAGGATGTGGTGGCAGCAGTGGCGGCGAGGAGAATGATAAGAGTTACTGGAACAGTGTGCTGCTTAATCAGGTTGATTCTTGTTCGTCGAATGCTGAATTGTTTTGATTATGGATTAGTTGGATAAGTAATTAATATGGATTTGAGGTTGTATATGTTATAATGGTTGTCTTCCGAAAGTGATGGTTAATTAATCACACTTCTTGATCATGGTCATTTTCCATCGTCTTTGCTTTTGAATTTCTGCGGGAAGCCCTTCAACATAGAGTTTGGATCTGTTTGGCCAAACTTAAAATTGATCAAAATCAATTTTAAGCCTACTGATATTTATGATGTTTGTGCCGATATTTATTGAATGTCTCATGGATCTATATCATCCGATAATTATGGATTTAATTATATTTATTGTGGATCTATGTTTTCTGCATTGTATAATGAGGGGCCAGTGAGTGAGTTGTCGAAGGGAGTGAGATATGCATGGTCCAGAGATTCCATATATGATGTGAAGAGTTACTCCATAATGTTAAAATAAGAGTGACTATAATAATATTAGTATATGAATGAATGGGTGTGTCCAATAAGAGATGCATTGATGAAGGGTAAGCTTTTATTGGTGTTTGTTTCATGTCACGTTCAAGCAAGCTCATTTTGGGGCATGGAAATCAATTCAGTGTCATGTTCCATTGGACACCAAGCTTAAATTCACCATTAAACATGTATTTTGACAAACTTAAATCTTATATCTAACAATGTTTGATCATCCTGCAACCCTCCTCGTTATAGAAAAATATATAACTTGTTGTAACCCTAACATTTCATAAAAAATTTAGATAAAATAATGTTTAATCGTCTTATGATGTCGTCGGAAAAAAACTATCTCGACAAACCGCGGAGTAAAACCATTGTTTTTTTTGTGGGACAGAGAAAGTACTAAGTTTCATGATGGATTTCGGGTGTGTTACAAAAGTTCTTTCATGAAACCTATATGGATTGAAATGTATTGAAATTTGCTCCCTTAAGTATATATAAATAGATTTAAAATTTATATAATAACTTTATAATTCACAGAATATAATGACAAAGCCTAGAAGGGGGTTGAATAAATTATCTAAAAGCTTTTTCAAGTTATCAGTGTGCAATCTAGCAATGCTAGTATGCAGACTAGCGGATTATGCTCAGTGATGATTATAATATATTGTTGTGACTCGATTGAGGATGTAACTCTCTGACATAAATGAAGACGAATCACTATACAACTTTTGCTATTTACATTTCTGTTTTTTATTTTTTTGTTTATCGTCTGATTCAAAAATTACAAAAATGGAATCTGGACAACTTGACCCC
>JAOVYX010004045.1:0-10539 GCA_035668315.1 Drosera spatulata
CCCCCCCTCCCCCTTTGTGCTGAATCAGTTGATGGAATCAGAGTGTAAAAATGTCAAGGGCTTGTTTGGTATCACTTTTGTTTTTTGTTTTCTGTTTTCTCATTGATTGATGAAAAAAAACTGTTTGGTATCATTTTTGTTTTTTGTTGCTTAAAAGGATGAAACAGAAGCAGAAAATCAGAAAAAAAAAATTTCTATTTCTGTTTCCTGTTTCATCCGAATGTAGTATTCAAGATTCTCTCTATACAAAATCATTTTATTTTGTTAAATGATTTTGATTTTTGTTACTGATTTTCTGTTTTTGTAATTAGTTTTGGTTTTTTCAGTTTTGAACAGTAATACCAAACAACTCTTTAGTAATTATTTGTCTTTTGCCTTTATGTAGCTACACTTTCCATGACATCAATCTCCTCCGTCGAGCAATGACACACTCCTCTTTCTCCGAGGAGAACAACAGAGCATTGAGCATTTTGGGTATGAGCATCATCGAGGCCTCCGTATCATTCAAGTTCTTGAGCAATGATCTCGACATCTCCGCCAAGGCCCTGAACCACAAGATCTCAGAGATATCGAGTGTGGAAACTTCATGTGCGGTTGATGCAATGAGGTTTGGATTGCATAAGATCATCAGAGTATCACCCAAGACCAACTCCTCAAGCCCGTCGGTCACATGTGGTGCCTTCCGTGCCATATGTGGAGCTGTTGCCTTGGACTCTGGGAAATCCGATGATGCAGGGAATGTCTTCTGGCGTGCCCATATGAGCACAGCCGGTCTATCTGCTGTCCTCTGAAAGTCGTAGTCTCGGGGTTCATGGAGATGTAAGCTTGATCATGAGTAACCATAATGAGGCCTACTTAATGTACATGATCTGGTAAACAATGTAGACGCCTTGACTTCTGTTGTTATATGTGTAGACACTCGTCTTGTGTAAAGTGACAGCCTTAATGGCTAGGATTTGCTTTGATGCTTATCTTTGCGACTAGTTTTGTGACGGCAAGATGAGATTATGGGTTGCATTTCATCGTTGGCTACTGAAGTTCAGTCTCATCTTAGAAGTCTCGTATGTGATTGACGTAGTTAGTATTCGAAGAGGGGACTGTAATGGTGAGCAAAGGCAAATCCTCGATGCTTTCGGCATGAGGCAAGAAACAAAGTCATGCTTAGCCTGTTATATTTGATGTTGCCATTCTCACTCAAGGCAATTGTTCAAGCCGCTTCGATCCTTGTCTATCGGGTTTGCATGATACAACTTGGTTATTATCAGATTGATTCGTCATAATCTTGGTTTCATATTGGAAGTGTCAAAATACCGGTACAAACTTTCATTGATCTTCCTTGTTGCAAAGATTTTCTGGGTTGAGAGCTTGATATATCTTATACAAGCCCACCGGTTCTCATTCAGATGATAGTGTTAGCGAGTTCTCGATATTACAAATCAAGCAGCTAATCCCTATAGAAAGCTGTCACTAAGTTAGTAGTACCGCATACACTTCTGCCCCGAAGTCAGCAGCATGCCTATACTAATGACTGACGACTAGTGAGCTTGACAACAAGCGCCTAATACATCAACAAGTTAAGACCGATGAGGAGATCTAACAGGTCGAATCACTTCCCTTGGTGTTTGAAGACTTCACTTTGAGCAATATGTCCCCGACGGTCCAAGGGAAACTCAAGCAGTTCTTGCTGCCCTGCCAATAGGATGGATGATAAGTAACATGATACCAAGCCGAGGCCATCTTCTGTCGCTCATGTTGAGTTTTTGCGCTACTCTCGAACAATGCTTTTGCCTCTTTTTGCAGGCTCTTCACAGATATCAATATCCGGTCTTTCAACTCGAAGTACCGCCTGTTATCCCTCTGCAAGTACGTCGACTTGCTCCTCAGATTACCGGTCAGTATCTCATCTTCTGTAGATGCCCCGTAAAAGTTCAACAAGGCTCCCATCTTCTCCGCATACATCTCCTTGCAGGTCTTTGCGGTTTCGAGGCAGGCCTCGAAACCAGAGACTTCTAGGTCGGGGTCGTAAGTGGCCTGAGCGGCCTCCTTGGACCAGGAGGGACCAACCCTGTCCTGAACCATGAGGGAGACGGTGGCACGATATAACTTTCCTAGCGCCCCTTGAGACATGTACGTGGGCTTGTCATATCTCTCCATGAAGTCCGGGTATTCTCTAGGCTTGAGTACCCGAGGCATCTCTGCCGGAGCACCTGTTTTTGCAAAATCTACAGCCATGGAATGGAGGTCGGCCAGCAGCAGGCATTTAGGGCTAAGAGCTTTCTCCGGGTCCCGATCTGCAAGGACCAAGTGAGCCGTTGAAATCGTTCCTAGCGAATCGTTGATCATGTAATCCACAAAGAACCGTTGAATCTCCTGCAAGGTACAGCAAAGTACGAAATTAGAACAACAAAACCAAGGAGAGTAAGAAAATGCCCCTCTCAAGCAAGAACACCTTTCGGGACCTTCAGCACGTAAGGCACATCAAAAGATTCAAAGTTTATTCTTATACTATGTCAAGGAACTCATCATGTCAAAAAGCACGAAATCTAATATACGGCTCTGAGGTAGCAGTCTCAGTTTTTTGAACCCAAACAAACAACATTCTAGTAATCAGACCATAGTTACCTAATACTCTCACACACCTCACGCTACCGCGAACCGGATACAGCGTACCAAGGTGCTACCGCCAACTGGATACAGCGTACCAAGGTGCGATACATAAAGACAAGTCCTTAAAATTTACGCCACAACCAACGTAACGGATATCGGATCTAGCGTACCAGATAGCGTATTTGGTAACACTGAATCATGCAGCTTCCTTTGGAATTGCAGAAATGCATTCAACAAGCGCACTAGGACGATAACGGACACAATAAGACGCAAATACTACAGAGTTTGATAGAACTTACCTCCAATGTTACGTCATGGTCCATGATTCGTGGTCTACGTGCAGTGTAGTCCATCGGCGACACGGTTCGAGGAGGCATAAGTTTTTCGTCCCAGCTTAGGAAGTACAAATCACCATCTAGATCACCACCGGAGCACTCACTTGGATGCGGCCTACAAGTATAAATGTAAAACTATCATCAGCGAGTTAATACAAGCTCTCATGAACATTTTGAACATCAGTGAAGCAGCCGAAGAAAAAACACATTGCTTAAATTGGAGGCGTAAAGTAAGGCTTATGACACAAAATCAGTAAAATACCGTGAAATGAGTCAAATACCTTTTGCCTTTCTGAGGAAAGATGAGGCAATCAACAAGACCCTTCTCTTCCAATCCCACTTCATATATTGCATCAAGCACCCTAACATCACCTGGATGCAAACAAGGGTTTTTCGTAACCACTACCTTCCCAACGATAACCGCCATCTTCTCATCGATTTTCTTGAAGTAACTCTGCTCTCCATCCTCTATCTCGGAATTTCTCAAGGTCAATCTCACATAAACTTGACCGTATTCCAAAACCCCGGTCTCGTCCAAGCATCCGAGCAATATACGCCCCTTTGGGACATGCACTCGGCATCTGTTCTTGATGTCGGATAATTGGCTGTCTCTATATGCCTGAAGCATCATAGATAGGTAAGGCTCCGCGTGCGGTTCATACCCATGATTCAGCATGCTAACTAGGATGTTTTCCCTATCATGCATGCCCATGCTTGCAAGCACAGCCAATGCCGCCTCATTGCTCGTTAGCATGTTTGATAGAACATGCAATTGATCACCAAGGAGAACGTCAAAGCTCTCGTCCGGGACTCCCAAGGTAGTCAAGAGAGTGACAATCTCTCTATTCAAGTAGCAAGGCATGGCCTCGCTCCACTTGGTGACATTGAGCATCCTATTATTCGATTCAAACTTGAGCATGCTACTTCTCAGAGACAGCTTCCTGAAAGAATTCCGATCCACGGCGATAACACCCTTGTAGCCACCATAACGAATCTGAAATGCCGAAGGAGTGTAGTTGAGTCCACACTTCTGAGCCACTTGGCGGGCAAAGGACAACGAGATCTTTCCTATGCCATCCGAGAAGCAATAGTTGACACCATCCGTGGTTACTTCGATATCAGGAATTGCGTCAACATCTTGTGAGGGAACAACCAATGTCTGCTTCGAAGCGCTGAACAGTTGGCCCATCCTTGCGGCACATTTTGAGATGCTCCGGATCTTCGTGAAGCTACCCATCCAATTTCTGATATCTTCTGCTGTCACCTTGTCATTGGAGGCAAACATCCAAACCGCGTTGGAGCGGAGCTGACTCGCTGAGAAAGCTAGAAACTCAAACTTCTTGTCTCCGATGACAATTCCTTCTCGAAGAACAGACAATATCCGATGATATATGCCGGTTCTGTAAGGTTTTGCAAAGATGCCTTGATGGGTATAAGTGGAAACAACAACAGGGTGAAGCTTACCCCAATCTTCCTCCACGAAAGTAACCCTCATGAAATTCAAGGCATGTGCGGCAAAGTTCTTCACAACATAGTTGGAAGACTCGAGCTCGGGACCCAAGAGGTAAATTTTTGTCGGGGTGATGAGGGCTCTATGACAACTCATCACATTCTTATTGAGCAATCTGCTCTCTGCTGAAAGAAGTTTTTGTTGGTTTTTTCCCATGACGTGCAACTGATTCTTGATGAAAAGGAGGGGATCGTAGCACATACGAATTTGCTTGTGGAGCTTCTGGAGTATGATAAGAGTCGTGTCAACGTGTAGAGTACAAAGAAAATCCAAGAAATCATCATCCACTGCAGCAAGGCTGATCTTCTGTGTATGAACAAGAGAATTGATCTGGTAAAGGACTTCATAATCCAACTTGGTAGCTGATTTGCATTTCACGAGCGGGACCATCCCGGATGCCGAAGAAAATTCGTCCCATTCTTCGAGCGAGAGATCCTTCAAATCCTCCTTGTAATTCGGAAGAGAGGAGAAAATATCCATCGGATATGATCCATCTTCCACTTCCCAGTAGATAGCAGATGATTGCCCGAATGCTTTGTTGCTGGAAAAATCCGTTGTGCGAACCCACAAGAACTCGACATCATCCTTACAGATGTGATATCGGTTGGCCTTGAACCTGGAAGAAACATCAGGCCCTTTAACTTTCTGATATAGTCTTGGCGCATACTTCAGCTGCAAACATAAAACATATCGACCAAGTTACAACTCATCGGAACAGAGGAGTGGAAACCAGATGTTTCAAACAGGATGAAAGATGACATTGAAAACATGATAAGAAATCAAGTTTGTAAGAGAAATGAAAAGGATTCCATCCATCAAGTACGAACACATGCTCACTTATCCAATAACAAGGCCTCCGACATAGAACGCGTTGTTTCAAAGGAAAAACTACAACATATCCTAACCAAGCATGACAATAGGCTCTTCTCAACCAGAATTTGAAGATATAAAAAATACAAGCTCGAGTGTCTGATCAACAAACTGAGGTGAGCCCTTAAAATAGGCAATGTTTTTCAGTAACACTTGTCAACCTGCGACCAACGCCCTGGTTCGAGCCTCATTCCTGGCCAAATTTAGTATAAGCAATCCTAAAATCACTTGCAAATCATATGCCACCGAGTAAACCAGCAACCATGCATCAAACAAGAAATCCAAAAACCCCAACTTCCATGAAATTCTCTCAAAATCAAATCAACCCAACCCAACCCAAACCCAGATCATCACAAACCTTGAAAAACACAATATTCTTCTCCACACCATCGAACACGATCATTCACTGGAGTGTCTAATACAAACCGAGCTAGACCCCTCAAATTAGTATCTTTCATAACAGTTGTCAACATGACATCAACCCTCTCTTCACGGCCTCATTCATAACCAAGCTAGCTAACTACAGGAAAATATAAGATGTTTCATGTTTCTCATGTAATCAAATGTTACCGACTAAAACAACAATGCATCAACCAACACTTCAATAAACCCCAAATTTACATCTCACGAACAGTTTTCCAAACCATCCATCGAACAAGACACCAACTTTCACCCATTTCTCACAAATCCAACATAAACCCAAAAGAGATCTCACCTTCAACAACACAGAATTGTTCTCTCCATTCACCTCAATCAAATCATCATACCCAACCTCAACCTTCCACTCCTCCTCCCCCTCATTTCCCTTTACCACAACAAACTCAACACACCTCTTCTCCTCCAAAACCCACACCCTAACCCTCTCCCAACTCTCAACCACACACATCACATCCCCCTTCACCATCAACCCAACCCTCATCACCCCACCAACATAATCACTCCTTAATCCTCTTCGACCCATCACATCCTCGATCGAATCAGTCAAAACTAATCGATACCCATTTAAAATCAACCCATTTTGGTTCGAAAAGGCGAGAGCTTTTTCCTTGGATTCACGGGTTTCGAATTGGATTTTTCCGTGCCCTTTTGATTTCCAGTTGTTGTGGTGCGTGTGGATCTCGATCGCGTAGATTGTTGAAGTCCCGATTCGGGTTTCGAGTAGGGTGAGGAGGTCGTGTGCTGTTGTGGTTAAGGGGAGGTTTGTGACTCGGGCTGTGAGGCGCTCTAGTGGTGGTGCTCCCATGGTGAAGGTGAAGGGTGTGTGTGAGACTACGAGAGAGTTGGAAGAGGGGATAATTATTGAGGGCTTTCAATCGTGAATTAGTTCTCGATATCAAATTAATTGAACGGTTTTTTTTCTTTTTTTCATCATTTCAGAATAAAATCAACTTTTTTATATAATTCTTTTTTGAGATGACGGAGCAAACGGTGCACATCGTTTCTTCGTCAAAGTGAAGAAGTAGTCAACTTGGTAAAAGGTTAACATTATGTCACGAACGAGTTAATTTTGAAAGGTTATATTTGAAGAATGATCTAAAATTTTATAATTTTTTAGATCTCTCCACATCCTTCTAGGAAGTTTCATATTTTTCTGTGAAAAAATTTGTTTAGATTTCTCTACAATCATCTAGGAGTTTTTAGATTAATCTTGAGAGATAGAAAGAGTTGTAGATAATTTTAGAGTTTCTCTAATTAGGAAATAGTTTCTAGAGAATTCTTGTAAATATTAGGAAGGAAAGAGTCTAGATCTTTCCATGCACTTGTATATAAAAGGGATGCAATGCTCATTTACAAAACACCCCCACATTCCACAAACTCTCAAGCATTATAAAACAATACAAAGTGTATTTTTTCTTATTAAGTTTGTTTGTAATATCCTAAAGAAATGTTTAAATGGTTTCATAGTATTACCTATACCAATAAAATGCATCTTTCTTTTCGTCAACCCATTATTTTAGAACTCCGCAGTAAAGTATGTTTAACGTGGAGTAATGTTGGAATGAGTGACCTCCTGAGAAGTTTCTCAGAACGTGCGCGAATGAGACCAAAACACACTGAAAGGACTAGTGCTGGTCTTCGGGGGTGCCATAAAGGCACGATTCTCATGGTTGAAAGAGGTCGTGGCCAAAATGGTAGAAAGGTTGGAGGACGAAGTGATAAGCAAGGAGAAAATCGAGGCTCGAGAGGAAAACCTCAAAGGTGAGTTGCAAGGCATCCTCAACGTTTATTTGCACAACCATCGCAAAGAGTTCCGAGCGCAAATAGATGAAATTCGCACGGTGATGGCCACTCTCCAAGAGAAGATGAAGGTCGTGAGGGAGGATACTTCGTTATGCAAGGTGGCTATAGCGAATGGCGAAGCGAGCTTTGGAAAGGGAACACGGTTCGAGTCTCCTAAACCGAAGCCGTTTTCAAGGAAAAGAGATGCCAAGGAGCTTGATACCTTCTTCTTTGATATGGAGCAATACTTCAATCACTTGGGTATAGATGTTGAAGAAAAGAAGATCAAGACCGCGACAATGTTTCTCTCCGATACGAAGACTATGTGGTGGCATCGTCGCTATAATGACATAGAAACAGGGACATTTAC
Source organism: Drosera spatulata (assembly GCA_035668315.1). NCBI lineage: Eukaryota > Viridiplantae > Streptophyta > Magnoliopsida > Caryophyllales > Droseraceae > Drosera > Drosera spatulata. The sequence goes on from JAOVYX010004045.1 coordinate 7,913, forward strand.
TATGGAGACATGGGATCAATTCAAGAAGGATCTCAAACTTCACTTCTATCCGGAGAATGCCCAACATAAGGCAAGAAGACAATTGCAGAAGTTGAGGCAAATGGATACGATTCGGTGTGCGGGATTTCACGAAGTTGCTCTTCTAAATTGACGACATGTCCGAGGAAGACAAGCTCATCTACTTCGAGGATGGACTTCAATCGTGGGCGCAACAAGAGTTACAATGACGTGGTGTCTCGTGGCATACGGTTTCGCATTGACGATTGAAAGGATCAGTGGATCTCACTGTCGTTCCCATAAACGACTATCCTTTGGTGCTTGGAATCGTCTTCATCGAGGATGTGAAGGCGATAACAATCCCCTTCGCTAATGTCTTGCACATAGTGAAGGATAATAGAGTTGGTGTGATTCCGATGGTACGACAAGCGACGAAGACTTACGCAAAGATGGTTGCAACCATGTAACTCTCAAGGAAATCAAAAATGAGGAACCCACTTACTTGAGGAGAGGTGAGATCTCTCACGTAGCAATGGGGGTGTCAAAGAAGATCTCACAAATCTTGTCGAAGGAATACAAGAAAGAACTTCCACCAAGGCGGCAAGATGGGAGCTCGAAGACTTATCGCGACAATTCAAGGGAAAGATCGAGTCATACAAGTGCGTCGCGACGAGGACGTCCGCGACACAAGTGGAGGAGAATGTCACGGACGAGCTAATTTTGGGAGGTTGTACTTAAAGAATAATATAGAGTTCTTCACAACTCTCTAAACCTTTCCACACCCTTCTAGGAAGTTCCATATTTCTCTAGGAGGTCAAATTATCTAGACTTCTCTAGAATCATCTAACATTTCTTAGATTAATCTTGAGAGATAAAGAGAGTTATAGACATTCTAGAGTTTCTCTAGTTAGGAAATAGTTTCTAGAAAATTCTTGTAAATATTAGGAGAGGAAGCGTCTAGATCAAGAATCTATATCTTTCCATGCACTTAAATATAAAGGGATATAAGGCTCATTTGTCAAACACCCCCACATCCCACATCCTACAATCTCTCAAGCATTCCAAAACATGATTTCAAACGAAGGAATAAATAACTTGAGTAGCACACGGATAGCAAAAATTTATCGCGTGACAATTAGCATAGCAAGAAGTGATACATTTGCAGTGAAAGCACTATTCGTAAGTCTAGACGGTGTAACCGGTTTTATCTTTTTATTATTTTTTAATATAAAATCATTATAATATCGTTATTTTATATCAAATCATCTTATCCCATCATTGATTTTTTTTTTTTTCACTGACAAGGTGTTCTAAAAGGAATCATCTTTGCCTGATATATATTTTTATATTTTCTATCATCAATTCCACACTGAATTTTTAACTGATATCAGAGATAGATTACGATGAGATGACGAGTACATACTTTTTTAGCTTTATATCATCAAATTTAGATATTTGATATAATTGATTCGGGTTGTCACCTGTTGAAAAGAAAAATATCTCAATTGATTATACGCTAATAGGAACCAACAACAGAAGTTCAACCATCCTCGATGTTGCACCTGATAAGATAAACGATCAACAAGCAGTTCACAAATGCACGAGTTCGGATACGACGCCACCTCCGTTCATCAGATATACCAGAAACTCGTCCTGCAACAACAGGAGGCAAAGAGTACAAGCAACGCCTACAACGATGAATTAGGCACAATAACATGCACAAAAGAGAAACAATATAAGAGACACAAACAAAAGCGCAGCAATATCAGTGTCCATGAACAGACATTGAGAGATTCAAGCAGCTGCAAAATTTGGTAGCTACTTTTCTTTATATACTGGAAAGAGAAGCAACAGCTTCAAAGGGAACATAAATTAAGGGAACGCTGATACAAAATGGCTTCAACTTTAAAGGTTTACAAGTCCCTGCAGAAAGATCCAACGGAAACGATTCGCCTCACATGCGATTGTATACATAGTGCTGTAATGAGTTTTGAGTATCTCAGCATCAGAACCTGCACTTTCTAGGAGTCCGGGCGTCGATTATCTACAGATGAGAGGCACAGGTCCCACGATCCTGCCAAACTGGACAAGTTCGCATCGCTTCTCAACGGGGTAAACTCTGGGGGATAGAGGAGATGAGCATCCCAGGTTGAATACACCAAGTCACTCGCTCCAGTGCCCATCATTGCTTGTTCACCACCACCCGCCGACAACTTGTTACAGGAAGTAACCATGAGCGCATCCTCGACAACCTAGAATCAAATAATGTTCAACATCAGTTAGACCCCATGTACAACGAACACTTGCAGAATATAACCCAAGAACAAGGCAAGGCATAGTCATTGCATCTGATGGCATTCACGCCGTACTTTTCAAGCGTGACTACGTGTAAGAGACCTGCCAATAGCTGATAAGTTGCCACTGGACTTCACTAGTTAATATACAGCATATACAAACGCAAGCATTCAAAATGACTATGATAAGCAATGGTGATCATTACAGATACATATAAGCCAAGAAAACCATGCTCTTTCTTCTTGATGAAGACAGACAGGGCAGGGATTGGATTGAAAGAAGATTGGATACCTTAGCTTCCAAGAGTTGCTACACTACGCCACATCTGCAAAGAT
>JAOVYX010004046.1:0-10538 GCA_035668315.1 Drosera spatulata
TGAATGCCACAAGAAGCAATGCAATCTACAGGCTCAAGTTCAATTCGACCATTGACATAATTTTGCAGAATGCAAACTCAATGACTGCGAACAATAGCGAGACCCATCCATGGCATCTGCACGGACATGACTTCTGGGTTTTGGGTTACGGTATTGGAAAGTTCGACTTGTCTAATGGTAAAAATAAGCTCAACTTGATCAATTCAATCAAGAAAAACACAGTGCCGTTGCATCCTTATGGATGGACTGCATTGAGATTTCAAGCCAATAATCCAGGAGTTTGGCTTTTTCATTGCCACATAGAGTCCCATTTCTATCTCGGCATGGGAGTCGTCTTCGAGGAAGGAATAGAAAAGGTCGGCAAGCTGCCTAAGTCCATCCTGGGTTGTGGAGCGACCAAACGCCTACTAAACCCATAAATCATTTTTCGAAACGACATAAAATTCTTTTCTAAAGACGAATCATTTGAGCTCCTAAATTTTCATAGGGCCTTCATGTACTGAAATTTTCTATTCTTTGTAAAATATTGTCAGTCGTATATTATAGCCGTACCAAAATGCGGTTTCAATGGATTTAGCAAACATGTAAAACCATTTTACTTTCTTGTCTTTAGTTGAACTACAATTTGCTGGTGCTTGTGAACATCTCGATATAGAGGAGCCTTACCTTTTGTTCTGAAAAAGACCGATGATGATATAAAAGGATCGGGGCTTTATCCTAACGAAAAACCTATCGGACCTATAATAACAAAACTAAACGAATGGGAGCTTGCCTTAAATATCAGGGCAAAGCGAATTATAGATAAGTCATGACACACTTATGACCTAAAAAGCTCAAGCTTAGATCAAATGATAGATAAAATGACACACTTGTTATGGATAGAAATGCAAGCTATTTCTATCTAAAACAAGCTCAAGTATATCTTCATACAGTTCAACATACTCGTTAATTGAAATAGTATTAAAGAGGGCAGTGGATTGCAGGAGAACTCAAACCTCAATCAAAAACAAAAAAACTCCATATGAAACCTGCATCTAAACTTGTCTACCATCCTTATATCATTAGAAGCGGGAGACATGCTATTCCTACAACTGGAATTTTACTGTAGGAAAACTAAAATGACCCGGCAAATATTGCAAAGTCAATAAGAAACTGAACTTACGTATGTGGAATGATAAATATGGAATTCAATTATAGAAAGGAAGTCATTTCGTATCAGTGAGGCTAGGGACCAAAACCTACGAGAAGAGCTAAAAAAGTCAACTGTAATCAGTATAAGTCAAACTCAAAGTCTCTCAAAAATAACAAAGAAAAGGATAACAGCCTAACATAAGTATGAGCAGCCAGCAATGAGTAATGAACACAGAGCCAAGAGTAATGAAGCGAAGAATACCTCAGCGTATGGCAATCCTGATGACACGTCTTGAGTTTTTTTGCCGGTTTCTGCATTGGATCAAAAGGACATAGTCATCCATGTTATTCGGCAGGAGCAGCTTGCAGCGAGTCATCCAGATAGATCAAGGAGATGCCGACGAGTGCAGCAAAGCCCAGAAGTACTATCATGCTTCAGATACCTTCAAGAAATTGTATTTATGTCAAAATATTGTTCCAATACCACAATGAAAATCCTAATAACTTAAACAAGGTAACTTACCTGGAGTACTTGAGAGTAACATACATGCATAAATCTGTGCAAAATAAATAGCTCTGTCGCGTGTGTCATTATTCAACATAACCATGTAGGTGTAACTATGTTTACGACGGATAGGGGTGCCATGCTGAGATGGAACAGTGACCTTGTCGGAGTGACCAACTCCCTATAAACCATATTGAATTGGCCTCAGTCAACACTATAATTCTTTAGGTTAATTATGGTATGTGTAATATCTGCAAAAGGAGAATTTGGTTTCAATCGGATTGGTTAAGATCCACGAGAGATACAAAGCACAATTCGATGAGGAGAATCAGAGAATCACTTGTCTTCGGCTCCACCTTTGCAACCCCATATTTTTACTTTGTCAATTGTGTGCGATATTACATAGGTCCGATCACAAGATTATTTCAAATTAAGCATGCTTCATTGTAAATTTCAATATACGTCTCGAAAAAAAAGGTAGACATTGTTGATATAACTAGTATCATCAGATCTCCTTAAAACTACATTTCATCATAATATCTGAGGATTTTACAAAGGAGATGAAACCGAATCACTTTTAAACCCGACATAACAATCGCAAAAGTTCAGTGTCCTTAACAGGTGAGAATCACGCAACAAATCAGCAATCTATCCCTTCCTATCCTCAACGGAACCAACAAAAACACATCCTTCATCATACTAACGAATTCGATTCATCATCGATCAGATACTCAGACTTCACACAAACCCTAAAACATCCACGATCACATAAATCTATCACGAAAAACTATAATCAAACCCGAAATCGCTCAGATTTTCGAACACAATGAGTATGATCGAATACCAGCCAATGTGCAGAACTCGATCGGTGAGATAACTCGATTTCGGACACACCCAATGATATATAGTTTTTTTTTCAAACTGTTTTTATTTTTGAAATAGAGTCTTTTTTTCTCACCAAAACTATTTTAAATTTATTGATCTCGAGAACATATATGATGAAACATTAGATACATAAACAAATTAAGGCCGTATTATTACACTCCCCCAAATAAAATAAATAAACAAACAAATAAGGAGTAATTTTCTGATTAGTGTGTTTTATTGTAAAGTTCAGACTGATTTTTTATTCTCAAAAAAAAAGAAAGAAAAAAAAGAAAAGGTCAGAGTGATTTTTCTGATTCATAATCAGAACATTAAGAGTACTTATTCCAGTTTAAGATGGGGAACTTCTGTCTCATAAGGCAAACTTCCTGCTCCGCCATTGCATTCAGCAGCCGCAGCTGGTCCTGCCAATGCCATATCCATAGCAGGCTGGCTCATCGCCATACACGACATGGTTGCTTCGCCCATCTCCTGCCCAAGGAAAATTGAATTTTGTTATGACACTCCTTTTTTCTTAGAACAAGTCATCATCGCAAGACGGATAATAGAATTTGGAAAGAAAAATAGCATGGAGCACCGAAAATGGTGTTGCTGCTAGTGCGTGCATTGGTCGCGCTAGGCCCTAGCATCAAGGCGTTGAGGAGACAGTGTGGCTAATCAATGAGCCACAGATTCAGGATTAATAGATGATGTAAAGATCAGTCTTCTTTGTTAAATCTGTACCAATCAGTTGTTAAAACGATGATCGAAAGTAGTATATAATTAACAGATCAAGTTATGTATTATTATTAGCGATATATATAGAGAGAATCATAGGCAAGCACCTTAGTGAGCAGAAGCGAGGTTGGTTTAGCTTGTGCCATCAATGCAGATAGAAGATCTGTTGAAGTATAACCATGATGCCACAATGGAGCATCCTGTTGATGATTGCCAATGGAATTATTGTTCGTGCTTAGTTGACATCCAGATCCTCCTGCTCCGACCATGTTGTTTGGATCACCGTTTACGTTTTGGGAAATCTCCTCGCGCAACAGCGATTCGTAGAGAGCATCAGTGGATGAATGGCTCCTTCAGTCAAATTAAGATACCATCATTAGAATTAAGAATAAATATATCAACCATCGACTAATGCTACTGGATAATATGCTTATTTTTGTCTACATCAGATATATGCTTTAGATTCATGTAGAGTAACCAAATTTTGCAGCGAGTTCAAGTTTGTGGTTTTAAAGACAAGGAAATGATAGTGATTAGTATGAGCTATTCTCAAATGGTTTACTTGTAACTGAGAGACAATGCCATTCTCCAATCAGAACTCTGGTTTCCAAACTTGCAAAACATCATCCAATCAGCGCTCTGGTTTCCAAACTTGTGAGAAAGTAACACTATATGATATGTATGGGAAAAGCTCACCTAAGGAGTCGGGACTATGTACCTGACAGAAATAGAAGCATCTGATCCAGCGAAAATTTCACATTGGTTGTTCTCCGTTTTGGGTAACCAGCAGTTGATCACCTCACTGCCAAATGAGGCAGGCAATGATACCCCTTCATCTGAATCCAAAAATATCTGCATTCGAACCACATTCTCAAATTTCATGAACCAACTTCAAGAAAATTAATCCGGTTTATAGCAAGCAATATATAAAGCATTCTACATAAGCAGCCGATTTCACTGATTAATGGCCGATTTTTTAAAGACTGGGTTGCAGTTGATTCTGTCATACTGGTTTATTTCATAAGCTGGTTTGGCCAATTCTCCTGGTTTTCTCCTCTACTCGATCATCGGATTATTCATTGTGATTATAGATGGATTAGTTGGTCATAGATGACATCTGTGTGATACAACTAACAAGGCAAACAGTGAGATGAAGCTAGCAACCATATGTACCTGGACGCTGGATGCATCATATTGGTTACTCAATAAGTATTTCTGCACCAACAAAAAGTGGTCATTCTCACAAGAGATGGTATACTAGGGATGAATGAACCAGTATATAAACCGTGTTGGTGAAACCACTGTTTAAAGTGATATAAACCTTAAAGTCCAAATGGAAGTACCTTTCGTTCCGAAACACGAGATAAAGTCTCCATAAGGTTCTTTTCACAAGCTTCAAGTTCGCCGATCGATCTAAATGCTGATAGATCTGGCTCATATGTCCTGTAAACTAATCGGCTAGGTAACGAACATGCAGAGAGTAGATGATAAAGCAGGCAAGGGAAGCTAAATTTCCAGATTCCGCTTGATTTGTCGAAATGATCATTGGATTAAAGAGAACTAACAAACCTTAACTGTTCCTCAGCCATCGCTATTTGGTTTTGCAAATGGCTCACTTCTGCTTGTAGCTCCTAAACACAAGAAACGGTAATTTAGTCAGATTGACCAACACATTTGCTAGTTTCCATCTTACACAGCTTGCTAGTTCTATATCAATGTGATCTGAAGGGAAGTGATATTCTTGCCCCGAAAGGAGGAAAAAAGCTCTAGGTGTCGACCATTTATTCTTTGGCATTATTCACAATGCGACAAGCGTGGCATTTGTTCATTTCTTAAGGGTGGAAATTGAACAACCAGATATATAACCAAATGTCAAAGAGGCTGAAGAGGATAAATGAAAAGTTGAACATGACAACGCTTTGTATTGATGAGTTGAATCCTCACTCACCTCCAAGTTTGAGCTATTAGTTCCTGCAGGGCTGAAGGAAGGCAATTAGCAAAATAATCGACTTAAGATTGATTAATCACATAACTGTGCACGAGCATTATGTCGGTTGAACAGGAATATTAAAGGAAAGAGTAGACGAACTTGGCAAGCTGAATAGCAATGTCATTCTCAGTCCTGATCTTGTTGAGGATACTCATCAAATACTACACAGATATAAACACGACATATCAATAACATATATCTAATGCAAGCAACAAAATTTAGATGAGTATGAGTAGTATCATACCTCTCTATTTCGAATATTTTTATCCCTATCATGATCCACGAGATTAATGTAGTGTGCCAGAACATCTTCAATCCTAAACAAGAGGGCAAAACCAGAGAATCAAAAAGTCTTAGAAAAAACTATTAACCTTTTAATTAGCGATTATTTAATCACAAACTCTGATATAATGAACTAATGATGAATATAATCCATAATGATTTAAACGCATTGCTTCGACAAACATGCATGGCTATTGCTGTTAGCCAGTCACATAATTGTCAAATGGAATACAACAAACATCATTATCCAGCACCAATGTACCATCATCGAAAACATACCTTTTTCTACCGGAGAAAAGACTGAGTTTGCCCGATGGCGAAAACATAATGAGCGCGATATCAATGTCGCATAACACGGACAACTCGTAAGCCTTCTTGATGAGTCCATTTCTGCGTTTAGAGAAAGTAACCTGTCGATTCTGCGTGTTCTCTATTCTCTCGATTTTCAGCTTTACTCTTCCCATTTTATTTTTTTTCACTCTTTGTTTTGTCTTAGATTCAAAATCGTTTGAAGATGAGGTAAATCTAATGCTAGCTATACATTGAGAAAAAAGAGGACGCGGTAAAAAGATTTAGTGCATTGCTGTTAACAACAAAGCAAAAAAAAAATAAAAATGAAAATGTGCATGGGAAATGTTCTCAAGAGTTGAGAAATTGGTGCCTTGGATTACTCTTCTCCGCTGGCAATGGAGAGTTTTTCCTATGTTTTTGGTTTGCTTTACAAATCCATCATTTTTGTGAGAATTCTCCCCTGCTTAAAAGTATCACCTTTGTGCGAAAATATAAAATGCCACCGTTTCCTTACATATACGTTGATAATTGTTATTTATAGTCCATTGTTATTTATAGTCCAATCGGTCTCTAATATTAATTAGAGAATGCACATATTTTTCAGTCACTACTTTTACAACAGTTTGGTCGCTAATGGACCTGTCTTTCGAAGTGTATATATACCTGCAAGGCTGAAACCTTGGTTTATACAACCCCGCTACTAATTGCAACAACTTAGTTCACAAACAAGTTCACAAATACAACTTTCAACCTTACAACACACCACAAACAAATGTTCAAACGCTAGAAGAAATGAGGATTGCTAGCACAGACCGAGAGTAAGGGAAATGTCCATTAATCATGTTGCAGGTATAGGTAGATTAGCTACCGATGCCATTATATTTTGAAGCAGCCGGCAGGAACCTCTTGAGTTAAAGAGGCTGAGGATACCTTTCCAGACAGTGCAACCAAGGGTTGGAGGTTGGCTTCCTGATGCGGCGCATGGATTTCCACACAGCACTGTTACATTTGAAGCCAGACCCAAACGCCAGCTGCCAGACTCGGTCGCCCCTTCGAATCTTTTCCTTAGCTTCGAGGTATGCAAGCTCATACCAAATACTGCTGCTGGAAGTGTTACCGAAGCGGTGCAGGGTCATACGTGAAGCTTCAAGGTTCTCATCGCTGAGCTCAAGATTCCTCTGAAGCTCATCCAAGACACGCTTGCTGGATGCGTGAACACAGAAGTGCTCGAAGGCAAGCTTGTAGTCAGGGATATACGGCTTTGAGATTGAAGCTCGAGAGCTGTTGCTGCCACCGCTGCTGCCGCCTTCCTTTTTTCCTCCCGTGAAGTACCTCTTTATAAGAGTCATAAAGAAGAGGAGTTGCTCCGACACTGGTAGCACCAATGGCCCCAAAGTTGTTATGTTAGTCTTCAGTGCATCCCCTCCGATCTCCATCAGTTCTCGGCTCACCTTAAGCCCCTTGAACCTCTGCTCATCCTCCTCTTGGTAAACACACCTGCTTAATACAAAAATTTATGAATGATTCAAATGATCCATATACACAAACGACAGATGTAATATTAAAGGAGGTGGAAAATGTAATTGCCTGAAGCTGCGATCATCAGCACCCTTATGAGTGCGAACAATGTGCTCAAGACGGTATTTGGCTCGGGGGAAATCACGGCGCCTGTTAGAGAGGAGAACTGCTGAACATCCCATGCGGAAGAAGCAGTTAGGAATAAGCATAGACCGGTCACGACCTGGATACCAGTTGTAGCCTACCATCTCAGTGCTGACCACTACTGCAAAGTTGTTCGGGTTGGCCTGGAGCATGTCACGAGCCAAATCCAAGGCAATGATGCCAGCGCTGCATCCCATGCCACCCAGGTTGAAGCTCAGGATGTTACCCCTCATCTTATAGTGGTTAATGATCATAGCGGAGAGTGATGGCGTAGGGTTGAAGATACTGCAATTTACCACCAGAATCCCCACATCTTTCGCACGGATCCTGGTTTTCTGAAACAGCTCATCCAAGGCTCCAAATATAACCATTGCCGCCTCCTCTCGTCCCTCCTTCATGGTAGAGCAGTTGGCCCTTGACGCTATCGTCCTCGGAACATAGGTCTCGTCTCCAAGTCCTGAGGCATCCACAATTCTCTTTTGAAACTCGAGGCTTTCCTCATCAAACTTCCCTGATTCCCTTGCCATTTCTATGAACTGCTCCTTGGTCACCTGATAGTATACCATAAAGGCATAAAACAGAGACACAAGCAAAAATTAAATGGTCTCCCGTATTATTCTTCAAAAAGGATCACCATAGTACTCAATATAACTAATTTCTCGGATTTTACTCAACTTCGGCCATTTGCCACAAAATTTTTAAGTTTACGAGACAGAATACACATTGGCTTTCCAATACAAATCAAAAAGGAAAAAGTGGATTTGTGATTTCCGAGTGGATTTGTGACTAACCAAACACAAAGTTATGTGTTGTTATACAGTTAATCTCAAAATGAACAGTTGAAATTAAAAAATTTATTTTAATAATAAATAAAGAGTGAGAAATAAATTTTTAATCTCAACCTTCGTTATTTTCAAATTCAATGATTTAATCAAGTGATTAATCATAAATCCAAGCAAAAATTTGTGTGGTGAACAGCTCATATTACCGTTTGGGGTGCCAGCAGAGAACACAAATCACATGGGAAGTTTTTTTTTGGTGACGAGGATGTCCGGGTCAGCTCGCGCGCACCTCGATTAATCCCCCGGACACTGATAAGGCGTCCCCCATCAGCATCGGGTAAACCTTTGATCGAAGTCAACGGGCGTGACCAACATGGATTTTGAGGCTAGTGAGATTCGAACCCAAAATCTTTTCGTAATTTCACATGGGAAGTTAGTTTTCGTAATTTCACCCAATTTTCGAACACAAATCACATGGGAAGTTAGTTTTCGTAATTTCACCCAATTTTCTTTTTCAAGGAGATGGCAGTTAGAATCCAAAAACACACAAGTTGTGCCATATTGTTTTCATGTTGTATGTCAATATTCTTGGGTAGCCAACCCCCAACTCCCACGGCTCTATGATAATCACGTGTTGTAGGTCAATATGTAGTTGGACAATTTATTGGGTACCCAACCCCCAACTCCCGCCACCGGTCCACCACCCCAAAATCATTATAGCAGTTGGTCTACACCAATTAGAGCCGACTAGTGATCGATCAACTTCAAGGAAAAGCCCAATCCAAAGACAATAAATATGATGTGTACATAATCATAAGATTTTGGATCTTTTCCGATATGATTTTGGTTCTTTTCATCGTGCAAGAATCGAATCATATGTTTCAAAGATTATATATAAAAATTACACTCTTATAGCACAAACTTTTTTAAACCGTTTAACAAAAATCCTATGAAATCATTTAACAACCCAATAAAAACAGTTAACCGAAATCGTTTAAAAAATGATAAAATCAATTCCAAACCGATTATTTAAAAGACTGTTTGATATTATTATTCAAACTAATAAAATCAAAATCGATACAATATATATATAAATTATAATGTTACATATAATTTGGATGTAATAACACTTTAACTGTATTTGAAGAGAGGGAACGGGGGAGACAACAAGGAGATTGGAGAGAAAGCATGATGAATAGTGGAAACTTAATGGGACCCACCAGTTGTGCATGGGATATCAACTTCTCAATAGAAGGGGGCTATTACATGTGAGGGAGTGATCAACAACCTCGTTATTCACGATGTACATTGCTTATTTATTTTTCTCCCATTTTTCAAATTTGAAATAAAAGAAGAATATTTGTCACATATTTCAACTTGAATCCCTAAATAAACACACCGTTCGTGATTATACTTGCAGTGAACGATTTCCCAGACTAATCATAGTCCCAATGATTTAATAGCTTCTTCATTTTATTTTATTATTGGAACCAGCTTATTTCATTTAATTCCGTATCTATCATATTATTTAAAAATCTATGTTAAGATTCATGTTGATGAAAATCTTGCTCAATCATGTTACTCAATTAGGTTCTTTTAAATCGGATTGTCATTTCAATGTAGAAAATACTACTAGTATACTTTCACATAACTAGAGAAGAAATGTAACATAGGCCATATATAAATAATAAAGGATTTGATATTGTTTCATCACATACAAAAACTGAGAAAAATAGTATGTATCTAGTTTAATCTTTGCTATAAACTACAGAAAAACTGTGTCCTTATTAATATAGTGTGACACACAAGATTATAATATTACCTTGAGATCATCGGCGGGCTTGAAACAAGCGAAGTCGATGAGATAAATGGGTCTCGGTCGCGACATGAAGTAAACAGACAAAGTGAAGACGAAGACACCAAAGGAAGCCAGGACCGTGGCGATGTCATATCTGGCGCTGACCCAAACCCTGTCCCACAGTTCCTCCTTACTCAGACTCCCCAGTTGTGCACTGAAGAGCAGCACCATCACCGGCACGGTCGCCAAATACATGCCATGGTTGATCAGGTAATGGTATCCGAGCTTCACGTACTTGAGATTCACCGATTGCAACAAGTCAGGCAACCGTCGCCGGACCCGAACGGAAAACGATTGGCTGCCTCTGTTCACGATCTCCGTCGACAGCTGCTCCTGCTCTCCTCCTCCTCCACCTGCAGCAGCCATGTTTGGTTTGTTTCTCTCCTGATGATCAATTTCTTGGCAATTCTGGTAACTTATAGGTGAGAGGGGGGG
>JAOVYX010004047.1:0-10537 GCA_035668315.1 Drosera spatulata
TAATACAGGTTTTCCTTGACCGTAGCATAAACATAACTTAGACGTACCTCTAAGATATCTCATAATCCATTTAACTGTTGTCCAATACTCTTTCCCTGGATTAGAAAGAAATATGCTCACAACTCTAACTGCATAGGCAATATCTGGTCTAGTACATACCATAGCATACATCAAGCTGTCAAAAGCTGAAGCATATGGAATGCTCTGCATCTCCTGCTTCTCTGTCTCACTTGAGGGGCACTACTTCATTGATAACTTGAAGTGACCTGCAAGTAGAGTGTTAATGGCTTTGGACTTGTTCATGTTGAACCTTTCCAATACCTTCTCGATGTATCATTCCTGCGATAGCCATAACTTTCTGTTCTTTCTATCACGGAAGATCTGCATTCCAAGGATCTGCCTAGCAGGTCCCAAATCCTTCATCGCAAAGGATTTGCTAAGAGCTTTCTTCAAAGCAGAGATCTTTTTAGTATCCTCACCGACAATCAACATATCATCAATATAGAGCAATAGGATAATGAAGTTACCATCGACGAACTTCTGAATGAAGACGCGAGAATCAGATGACGTCTTCTTATACCCATTGTCAACTATAAAGGACTCAAATTTGCGGTACCATTGCCGAGGCGCCTGCTTCAAACCATACAGGCTCTTCGTCAACCTGTACATGAGTTTTCCTTCCCTTCGACCTGAAACCCTTCAGGCTACTCCATGTATATCTCCTCTAAGTCACCGTGGAGGAAAGTTGTCTTCACATCAAGTTGCTCGATCTCGAGATCTATGTTGGCTGCTAATCCTAGCATAACTCTGATAGAAGATATTTTAACAATTGGAGAGAAAATGTCATCAAAGTCAAGACCTTTCTTTTGACTGAACCCTTTCACAACCAATCGAGCCTTATAACGTGGCTGTAAGCTTTTGTCTTCAGTCTTCAAACGGTAGACCCATCGGTTCTTTAGCGCACGCTTGCCCTTAGGCAATTTCACCAGCTCAGATGTGTCGTTCTCATGCAAGGATTGCATCTCTTCTTGTATGGCTTGCGACCAACGATCGCTATGTGGAACTGACATGGTTCTCCCCCATCAGTAATCATCACATACTCTGTATCAGGATACCTAGTAGATGGTCTTCGTTCTCTCGTAGAGTATCGCGTACCTTGTTATGCTGGTGGTTGTACTGGAGCTGGTTCTTCCTGCGGCTGTAATGGTTCTGGACCATCAAAATCAACACCAGCTTCCTCATCACCGAGATCATCCTGTGTGTATCCCCCTTGGCCTTCCGGTGCCGGAGGAGGAAGTGGATCCAAGTACATTGGGACATCTGGTGGGGTTCTGGACTTCCCTGGCTTCTTGATGTCCTCAATGGTCTGATCTTCGAAGAAGATAACATCTCTACTTCGAATGATCTTCCTGGCTATTGGATCCCATAACCTGAAACCAAATTCTTCACTAGGATAGCCAAGAAATATGACTGTTTCATCTCACCATCAAGCTTAGATCGTTCATCCTTGGGGATGTGCACAAACGCTCTGCATCCAAACACCTTCTAATGCTAATAGGATAGGTCTTTTCCTCTCCAAATCCTTTCTACAATATCACCATTCAAAGGACTTGAAGGAGAATGGTTGATCAAGTAAGCAGCTGTCAGCAGCGCCTCCTCCCAAAACGATTTGGGGAGTTTCGCATGACAGAGCATAGAGCGGATCTTCTCTGAGATGGTTCTGTTTATTCTCTCTGCGACTCCATTCTACTGAAGTGTCTTGGAAATCGTCTTCTCAAGGCTGATGCCATGTTTCCTGCAGTATTCCTCAAACGGACCTCTGTACTCACCACCGTTGTCTGCTTTGACACACTTGAGCTTCCTTCCAGTTCTTTCCACCCTGGCATGGAACTCCTTGAACATATCTAGTACCGGATCTTTAGTTTTCAAGACACAGACCCAAATCTTTCTAGAATGGTCATCTATGAAAGTGACAAAACAGTATGCACTACCTAGAGATCTTTCTGTCATAGAGCAGACATCTGTATGCACAAGATTGAGTATATTCTTTCTTCTATGTGTAGGGGAAGAAAAAAATGATACTTTGTGTTATTTTTCAGCTATGCAGTCAACACACGGTTTAAGAGGAATACCTTTCACGTCAGGTAGGAGTTGCTTACGTGCAAGAATTTGCAAGTTCTTCTCGCTGATGTGACCAAGCCTCTTATACCAGAGCTCGATCGAGGAGGACCTCTCAACAGCATTTGCATCTCCTTTGATCAGCCTTGCTTGCATCAAGTATAACGTTCTTTGTTTCTTTCCCTTAGCAATCAGCAAAGAACCCTTCGAGAGCTTCATTTTCCCATCAAAAAAATGAGAAGTGTAACTTTCATCATCAAGCATCCCAACTAAAATCAGGTTCAGTTGAATGTGGGGCACATGTCTGACATCCTTCAACAGGAACCTAGAATCTGCATTAGTTTGTAACCAAACATCTCCAATACCCATAATTCTCGATGTCTCATTATTTTCCATTCGCACAAAACCATAGTCACCATTTTTGTAAGATGAAAAGAAATTAATATGCAAAGTAAGATGAAATGAGGTACCAGAATCTACCATCCAATCTGAGTCTGGACAAATGAGGTTGATGGAACCACTATCTGAGAAGAGGTAGGGTTCATCCATAGTTGTAATGGAAGTGGTGCTTGGCTCGCTGTTTTGCTCTCCCTTAACGACCTTGCCTTGCGTTGTGTCGCTTTTGAACTTCCTGCACTCGTTTTTCTTATGGCCTGACTTACCACAATAATAGCAAGTGAAGCCCTTCCGATTTTGGGACTTCGATCTCCCCCTGAACTTGCCGTCTCGCTGGAAAGTTCTTCCTTGTTCCGTCCGCGATGCTCCATCGCATGAGCATCTGATGAGTTAGACGGGTTGAGCTCCTTCCTCCTAATTTCCTCATTCAACATACTGTCTTTCACGATATTTATCGTGAGCTTCCCTTCAGGAGCGGAGTTGCTCAATGACACCACCAGTGTCTCCCAACTATCAGATAAGGAACTTAATAGTAATAGTGCTTGCATCTCATCATCAAACTTTAAATCCATACCTGTCAATTGATTGACAATACCTTGAAAATCATTTAGGTGCTCTGCTACACTGCGGCCATCGCTAAACTGCAACTTCACTAGCTTTCGCATCATGGAAGCTTTATTCATCGCAGTCTTCCTCTGGTACATTGCCTTAAGCTTTTCCCATAGGATAAAAGCAACGACGTCGTTGGCCACGTGTTGGAAGACATTTTGGTCGATATATTGTGTGATCACACCAATAGCTTTGCGCTGCAGCAACGCCCAAACTTTCTCCTCTTTATCAGCGAGTTTCGTCTTGGTTACGATCGGCTCGTAAAAATCCTTACAATAAAAGATATCCTCCATTTTGGACTTCCATATCAAATAGTTCGATGAGTTCAGTCGAATCATGCCACCAACGCTGGCTCCGTCTTCCATTTTAATTTGCGCAATAGTTGGATCGCCTTCCAGTTAAATTAACCAGAGCTCTGATACCAGTCTGTTGGGAAAAGTTGATGTGTGGTGCAGCGGAAATTGTCCAGCACTTTTTCCTCGTCGCGTAATTAAAATGGGATAAATAAATAACCCAAAAATAAATAGAGTCGACATCAAAATTTAAATGGAAAACCCCTTAAAAGAGGATAAAAACTACGGGACCGTTGCGGTATCAAAATATCCATTAAAGACAGATTACAAATATCGTCCCTAGACTATGCTAGGGGATTACAATCATCAGGATAACTCTCACTAATTTTTCTTCTCTAACAGGATAAAAAATATAGTCATAGAGGATACCCCTCAATATCCGAAACTGGATATTTTCTCTAACTCTTCTGGTGCTATTTTTGTGTTTGGTATGTGATGCTAAATTTGCTGCTCTTTGTGTCTATTTATAAAAAATTTGATGGAACGATTTTCCTTCGTTGTCTTGATTTGTCGCCTTTTACTATTTACTCACGCATGATGTTCTGTTCGAGTGACGGCGTAGAATGCGAATTGTCTTTTTCAAGTTCTTCTACTTTTTTCCCGAGTGTAATGTTTCAAATTATTTTCCTCTTCTTTTGCTTTTAGTGCCCCATTGCTCCACTTTTTATTTGCACTTGTTACTTTGATTATGTGTGGGTCCCACAGAATGAGAATCCCTCTAGCAAAATCATATCGAAAATAAAAGGCGAGATACAAAGCAGCAGCCGATCAGCATCGCAGGAAAGGTGTTTAACGAAGGGGGCCTGGTAATGGTGTTCATAAGGAAGGAACATTTTTCAGCTTGGAAATACGCAAAGCTACAGCCCAGGAAATAATATGAGCCGTTCCACATTGAAAAAAAGATAAAGCGACAACATATACGTGGTTGCACTTCCACCTGTATGATTTTCATGAAGACGAGACGCTGGGCTATCTAGAGTTTAACGTGGGGTCAAGTTCTTTCGAATGGGGAGGAAATGATGAAGGTGCTTTAGAAAGGAAGTTGGAAGCAGCAAGCGAATTTTAATGATGAAGCTTATTTCAGCAATTTGGATTTTTTTATTATTCTGTTTCTTTTGTTTTGGTAACTTAGATTTTTTGTTATTTTTACAAGTAGGGTTCTGTTGAGTTCTATATCAGTGGATGAAGTCTATTGTTTAGGATCATCGTGGAATAAAATTGTTATCCATTGTCTTGGACGAGACTTGTCTATTACACATAATTGCTATTGCTTTCATTCTGCGTGAAAGTCCAAAACTGTAAGTTGAAAAATATATATTATAATTTTAAAAATTTATACAATAACTTATTGAATATATAATATTAGATTTTAGTTAAAAAATACATTAAAATTGGATTGTATATATTCATCAATTTACAATATAAATGTTCATCTTACAATAAAAAAAATACCAACTTATAGCATTTACGATAGACAATAGATTTGCAACATAAATGTATTTCCATTTGGTTAAACAACTCATGCATCATGCATGATTTCATGGGTAACCGTTGGATGCAAGCATGGATGGGTTTAGCCACAGTAGGAAGTCTACTCACATTGAATTTTTTGTTAGTACAAGTTTCAACTAATATCATAAATCACCCCACCAAAACTAAGGCCAAACTAACATCATAAATTGGAGTATTTTACTCCGTAATCTTCATGTGAAATACTTTCCATTCTGCCTGAGACAATAAATTCATTAAAATAACATATCTTAAGCATTTTTTCCTCTCTTTTTTGGAATTCATAATCTTGATCATTGATTTTGAATTGTCAAATTCGTCTTCCAACTGGAAGACTCTGTAAGGTCTGAATTAGCTCCATAATTATTAAGTTATACCATCTTCGACGCTCTTTTATTACAAGCTTCCGATCCCTTAAGATTATCCTATATATATCGATTTCGTAGTGTCAGTGGTCTAGTCAACATCCTAATTAACTAATTAATCAGCTACCATATCCAAATTAGACTACTAATTATATTTAGAATTCCATTGCTATGATAGTCAGGCTTGATCTTGAAATTAAATTGGACTGACCAATTTTCTAGAATATAGAAGACTAATACTTTATGAGCACGTTCGTTGAAAGAAATCTAAATGGATAGGAATAAAAATGAAAAATTATGAATACCATGATGTTGACGACATCAAATCATAAAATGGTATCGGTAATGAGGATACTAATAAGAATTCTTCATTTAATGAAGATTCCAATACGGTTATTTGGTACAACCATAGGTATAATTAATCCATTTCTCCTTCGTCACGTAGTACTATATTTTATACAGTACATGCAAGTATGTACGATATATTTGACTATATATATATTATATAAATATAATGCACTCACGTGTACAAGAATATCCTAGCTCTGGTATATATGTCGTTGAAAAATCAACTTGTTATCATTTACAAGTTCTACTATATGAAAGTGCCCGGTAGGATTTAGATTCATAGAAGAATGTTACTAACTAGCCTCTCTCTCTCTCTCTCTTTTCTTTTTCTTTTTGTTATGTTTTTTGTTTTTATCGGAAAAGAGTGTTTTATCCCTTTTTACTACAACACATGTGTACTTAAATATTTTAAATTCTGTCAATGATAGAGATATCTGAGTTGTTTTTACATACGCACTTAAATATCTGAACATATAAAATGGGAAGAAAAAAAAAAGCCTTTGAACTTTGTGGTTAACGTGTTAACATTAACTTTTTCATCCAACTTGACGGTGCTTGGAACGCACACGCTCCATAGTCAAGTGAATACTAAAAAAAAAAAAAAAAAAAAAGACTTCTTTATTTTGATATGGACCATTTTACCCTTATTCCCCTCGAATCAAACCTAATTAACTTCATTTCACCTCAAGGTTTTCTCCATTCCCCTAAACGATGGACTCCACCTACCGACGACGGCGATATGTGAAGTACATAAGGGCCATAACTATGGACCGTAACAATCGAACCATTTGGTAACATCTTATTTTCCTATAATGACTAGGAGGTCATTTTTTATTATTATCAAATGATTTGATAATTATTGATGATGATCTTGACATAGGAGATCATTATGAATTGTTTCGCAGTTGATTTATGATGTTAGAAGGCTGTCATGAATATGACACTGGCCATCACGACCGTGAAGTAAGAGGAAATGTCGTACAAAAACATTGCAAGTGTGTGATGACCGTGACAAGTCATGGTGACTGTCGTGACGGTCTGCCAGACTACTTGTTCTCCTCAGTTGATTGTGTCACGTTCGTGAATTTCTTTAAATTTTCGATTATTTCGATATCTTTTTCAATTTTAAGTCAGAATTTCAAGCATTTTTGAATTTTTTTGAAGATTTTCTATAAGTACCACTCATGTATTTTTATATTTTAGGGGGAAGGGTTTTTTCATAGTTTTTTCCGGATGTTGCTTGTGTCAGACTAGATCTATTTTATTCCTCGTAATTGTTGAAGTGAATTCAGCTGTTGATCTGGTTAAAGAGATAAGGTTTACTGGCCCAGATGGAGAGAAAATAATTCAACCAGTGCTGTATGAATGGAAGCCTATGAAATGTGCAAGTTGTTCTCGTTTGGGTTATAAGAACTCTGAATGCAGAAGCAAACCTAAGATGATTATGGTGTGGAAGCCAAAAACCAAGCCTCCTATTGAACCTGAAGTTCCTGGGTTAAAGCCTCCTAATGCCTCAGCCCCTATAGAACAGGAAAATGAAGTCATTGAGGTACAGGATCGTGTGAAACAGATTCTGAAAGAGGACCAAGCTGAGAAATGGAACTTGATTACTACGAGAAAGAAAGATGATGTGCAAGGCCCCGGATACTCTATTGTTGCTGATGATTCCCCTAATGATCATTTTCTTGTTGAAAAGGTGCATAAGAAAATGATGTCAATTGTGCTGCCTCAAGTCGGGGCCATCACATAATGATTGAGGCTTGGAATGTAAGAGGTATTAATAAACATGCGAAGCAGCTAGCTCTAAAACGATTTATTTCTATGAATAAACTCAGTCTTTTGGCAGTATTAGATTCTCGTGTCAAGGCTAATAAATTTAAGCAAGTATCTGCTACTTGTTTAAGAGGTTGGTGTGTGATCAACAACTACCTACAAGTTAGCCATGTAATGAGTGTTGTTTTTCATGACGAATAGGTGTTTTTAACTGTTTATTGATTCTTGTTTTTTAAAATGTACAATTTGTGTTTATGAAATAAGCGATCTATTTTAGATCCGACACACCTGTGTAATTTAAAACAGGGCGTCTGTATTATTTGAAACAGTATGTCAGTTCTATGAGCCACTGTAAACAAGAACAAATATGGAAGATACATATACATTAATTAAACTATTACTCAAACCATTGTGTTATACACATAGAAAAGCGTTAATCAAATATGAAACCAACAGATTGTATACAAAATAGCATTTGAGTTATTTACGTTAATCTGACTTAAATTGATATTGTAAAATTAAAGTTGTTAGCATCTTTGCCCAAAAATGTTGAAGCTTTTAGAATTTGTTGAAGCTTTTAGAATTTGATGTTGTCTGTTTGTGATTAACTCTATCCAATGGAAATCATGCATGCCGAAGTCGAGGTTTTGTTGAGACGGAACGATTCTGTTGATTTTTTTTTTTTTTTTCGACCGTTAACGATTCTGTTGATTATTACATTCTTCATTTCACAATGTTGCGTTCCGTATTCCTTGACCACCTCCTTGAGAAAATTTTGAACATAATCCACCTACACATTTATCATTATAATAGCAAATGTTATCTTACAAGTATTAATACAATCTAAAATGAAAAAATTGAACTGTTGAAGAGGATCTTACGATGAGCTGAGCATCCCTTGCATAGACTGTTTTTTACCTTTTGGAGTTTTGATGTGTCCACACTAAAAAAGCAGCGTCATTTGTGACCGAACGATCGCTAAATTAGCGACCTAATCAAGGGAACGGTTGCAAAAAAAATTTTAGCGATTGAATTTAAAAAATTGGTCATAACTTAACGATCGTTTCGATCTTTAAAAAAATCGATCGCTAAATTGTTTTTAATCTCAGCAGACAGTCACGTTCCTCCTTTCCATTCTCCCTCTATTTTTCTCCCCAAATTGCCCCGACGACCCCAAATCCTCCACCGACGACCTAATCCCAACACTCCCATCACCACCATCCTCCACCCTCCCTCCGACGGATGCGAACATTTTGGTTTGATGGTGGAGATGATGATGGAGTTGGAATGGTTTAGCTAATCACTTGATTTTTTATTTTTTATTTTTCAAATGAATATGAAAGCTAAAAATTCTTAGTACTGAATTTATTCATGTAGTCAATGTGTAGTTTATGTAGTGATTTTTTTAAAAATACCTAAGTCTGTTTGATAGATATTGGCTAAGTAAACAGTGAAATCGTAGTTTATTGTAGTGAATTTTTTTTTAACATACTAAAAGTAGTAATGATTATTGGATTTTGTGGACATACTGATGGATTTCGATTTATCATGGATGTATGAAGACTAGTTGACAGGTTCTTTAGTGAGAAGTATGCTGCGAATATCGACAAATTTATTAACTTTGCACTTTAATATCAACCGTTCAATTACGTTGGATACTTGAAGCGTCCATGTGTGAAGGGTTGGAATAAGGACTATCAGTTTCTTGATGTCGTGAAGATATATTTATACCAATCCAAGTTTTTGTTCGATTACTAGATCTGCAACTTTCATGGTGAGGTTGAAGAGGGTGAATCATCGAGAATGACGGGGGTGAATCCTTATGAGAACATGATGGCGGATGGTTTTGGGCCCACTAACTTCGAGTGCGTGGTAAGGAATAGGAATGATTTTGAGGACCATCCATCGCCTGCTTGTAGATAGTTCTTTGACATATTGAATGCAGCACGGGAGCCATTGTATCCCGGTTGCAAACTCTCCCAGCTAGAGGCCGCATGTAGGTTGTTGAATATCAAATGCGAGTACAACATACCTCACAGAGCGACGGATGCCATTGTAGCTCCCTTGAAAGAAATCTATCCAGAAGATAAAGTGATGACGAACACGTTGTACTCGATTAACAGACTGATGAGGGACATTCGACTTCCAGTTTAAAAGATAGATTTTTGTCCCCATGGCTACATGTAGTTTTGGAAGGGGGATTCCAGCTTGAAGTCATGTTCTGTTAGCGGGGCATCTCGATACAACGAAAAGTAGAGCGAAAATAAACGTGTTGCTCTAAAAGTATTGAGATATTTTTTGATAACTCCGAGACTTCATTGGTTATATGCAAGCAAGAACGGTACCGAGATGATGTCTTGACACTCCATCAAGTACAGCGCTGAAGATCTGATGTCGCATCCATCAGACAGTGAAGAGGGCCAAGGACATCTTATACAAGACGAGACAGATGGGGGGGTGATCATCACTTGGGTAGGTTGATGACACTACGCTTGAGCAGTTGAATACCAAGTGCAACTTTAAGAGTTCAAACATCGATTCCAACAAGCAAAGGAAAACAAAAATAAAGGGGTAACGAAACACATAAGAAAATGTGTCTACGGTCCTAGTGACCAAGAAACTGGTAAATAATCCTTTTTTATATATTTGATGTCTTTTTTATTATGATTCCAATTCTCATTTCAAGATTATTTAAGGTCTTTTTAAAATTGAATAACTCATTGTTTTTTAAATTGTTTTCCTTGTGATATAAGCGGGGTATAGAGTTCGTCGGGTTGCGGTGGTTGATGATTTCTTGGTGACGCAGGAGCTCGGCATTCAGCTCATTTAGGAGCAGGCGTATCTAGATGCATCTCCATGCAAGAAGGGATACGTTTATGGCCTTGGATCGGCCTCCTTGGTGTACTATCCTAAAGAGGTGCGTTCCTCGACTAGCAGAGTCTCAGCATCCGTCAATCGCTCTCAAATGAAGACGCTCCAGAATGAGGTGCCTACTCTAAGGACGGAGTTGGAGAGGATGCCCTAGATGATGTCGTAGTGCCAGAGAATGCTTTTGATATCCCATCC
>JAOVYX010004048.1:0-10537 GCA_035668315.1 Drosera spatulata
CTAATAGGTTTCATGCATCATATATCATCAAACACACTTCTGGTTTATGGTTTAAAGTTCAATATCTCATGATCTATGCATCCTAAATGCATCAACACATCCCTACAATCAAACTACTCACAAATATTCAACAAACAAAGCATGGAATTCATTAAAACAAAGCAAGATAACATTCTGGTCAAGTTGAGAATAAAAGACAGAAGCTATACAGTGTTTAATAGTGTTCCAAAACCAATCCGATGACTGTGCTAAGCGTTTGGATCGAAGATGCGATGATGTCCTCTCCAAAAACCCATCTTTGCGTCGCCTTTCTTCTCCTCCTCCTTCTCTGCCATCACCAAGCCTTTCCTCTATCGAAATCTATGTTCATTCAACCCTAGAAAGGGTTTATATAGGCTTGAAAGCATAACAGAATTGATCGGACGGATGAAAATCAACGTATTGCATCTGGGAACTCGTCGCGCCGGCGACGTCTCCTCCGTCGCGCCGGCGACGCCTCCTCCGTCGCGCCGGCGACGCCTCCTCCGTCGCGCCTGAGACAGTGTAAAAAAGTGGAATCCTTGGAAATGCAGCGTCGCGCCCGCAACGCCTGGTGTCGCGCCCGCGACAGTCCTGTCCGCAACAGGGCATCGTGTCCGCGACATTGTGCACTGTTTTTCTAAAACTAAAACGAAAATAGCAAACAACATCCAAAAATTCCCAAAACTTATACATAACATCTAAACACTTAAATCTAACTAATCGTAGCAAAAGTTTGCTGAAAAGACTCTCGAAGCATGTGAAACGGTAATGAAACGTGAAATACAGCACTTCGAGTTCATGGATTTCCATTCTCTTGATTCTTCTTTATTTTTCACTTTAAATTCCATGCCAATTTGCCATAAAACATCAACACACAGCAGTACCAATATTCCTAGGCGAAACGACACTAACAACGCAATTTAGACAATTCAAAGGGTATAAAAACAAACGTTTAGAATTACGAAATGATGTGTGATTTCATACACATCAGTTTACTATCTTCTTGTTTTTGCCTTACAAGACAACCCCTTTACAAGCTAGCTAACTTGTCAAAGATAAAGAACCTAGACCCTTTGTAAAAATCCTTTGCTGGACTCTATTGCAGCTTATTTTCTTCAATGCAAACTAATGAACTCCTTTCTTCTTGCTTTTTCAATTCAGCTCACTTGAACAATTTGAATTCAGATTTGTTTTGCACACTTTTGTACGTTCAATTCTTCATTCAACCACACTGTTCCTTGAGCTCCTTGATCCCCTTTTATGGGCTGAGGGAATGAACCCATGACTGTACTAGGTCTGATGTTGACAGCTTGTCACATGTGACTCCTTCACTGATATTGACTGCTCATATTTTGTTGATCCTTATACTGTCACTGCAAACGTCAAATGTTCGATTTGATCAATCCTTAGACTTCTTTCCCAACCTTAGCAACCATATGTACTTCATCCAGTCTGCTGTAACTCAGTTTGCACTCAATACCGTTGAGACCTCGTCTGTACCCAGTCACTAATACAACCTTGTTTGCACCCAGATCTGATGCAATCCTTTATGCATTGCTGTGTTAGCCCTTGTCTGCAATATTGATCACAGATCCTGAAGCATTTATAGCTTTTTTTGTTGTCCTTATATGTCTAAACTGCCTTGTCAAAATTCTCTATAGTAGTTTGCATCAGGTGGCCCACAATGCTCTCCATCTGTTGCCGTCTGCTCTCCAGCATCTAACCTAAATTGCAGATTCCTAACTAATTTTCAGCCTTAGCACACTAACAACATCATGGTTAATACTTCTAGTTTTGTTCGTCAATTTCTATATAACTCAAGGGATTGCACATTCTTATCGACATATACCAAGGGTTCCATAACCTTTAGAAATTTGGTGCATACTGGGGTCTGTATGGCCTCTTGTTGGTTTCAATTTTATGATTCCAGGCCATGTGCACATTGTGGTGTTTTGCGCCAGTTCGAGCTGATACTTTACTCAAGGATTTAACCCTTTGGGTTTGAGTAGTAGAGGCCTAATTCTTTTGCACTCCTTGTTTAGTAGAGGCTGTACTCTTCTGTAAGATTTTTGCAGATCTCTGTTTTATCTCTTTCTGACTGGTTGTGACATTATCATTTACTTTTAAGTGTGAAGGGTCATTCAACCAGTCCTTGTAGCCTAATCCTGACCTATCATGTGAGGATTGACCCATGCTTAACATCTTTTGCAAATTCAGGGTCTTTCCATTACATGTATCTACTTGAGCTTGTAACTCAGCATTTCTCTTTGTGAGTGTTTCCACTACTGCATTGAGAAGTTTACCTTCTTATCTGATTTCTTTAGCTCATGTTAAGCCGCTACTAGGTCACTTGATATACTGTCAATCTCTTCATATACTAGTCTGTAATTCTCTCTGAGATTTGCAATCAATTCAAAATTATCTTTATTTTCCCTTGAAAGGGAAATAAAGTTCTCAGAGGTTTCTTGAAGAGCCTCTTTTAATTCTTCTAAAGAGGCATCTTAATTAGAGAGATCAAATACCAATTGCTTTTCTTTATTCCTTGCCATGAGACAGAGCTGAGCATTTGAGATTGTTTCTTCATCATCTGAGTCTATCTCACTCCATGTTTTAGCAGCATAGGCTTTGCCCTTTTCTCTTCTTCTAGAGCTCCCTTTGCTATATTCCTTTTTATTCCTCTATGCAGAAGATTCCTATGCAGGTTGTCTGCATTGTGCAGCATAGTGCCCTGGCTTTCCACAGTTGCAGCAGACTTCTTTCTTTGCTTCTTTGACCTTGCTTGAGATGTTCTTCTTGAGATTTTTCTTCTTGAACAGCTTTCTGAACTTCTTGTCCTTCAATGCAAGTTCTTTTTATATTGTGTGTTCACTTGCAGATTAGGTGTCACTGGTTTCCTCTTCTGCCATTGATCTCAAAATTTTTTCTTGAGCTTTGAAGGCCAGAGTTGTCTTCCTAGCCTCATCAATTTGTCTTTTCTCCTCAACTTCAAGATTGTAGGTATGCAACACACTATATAGCTGTGCCAAGACATCTTAGCAAAATCCCTGGACTCCCTAATTGTTGTAGTCTTTATTCCCCATATCTTTCTAAGTAATCTCATAAACTTTAGGTTAACTTCTTTGTTGTTTAAAGTTTTTCCTAAAGTTCTGAAATTGTTGATGACCACAACGAATCTTTCATAGAAGTTGGTCAGATTTTCATCAGATCTCATTGAGACCCAATTGTACTGCTGTATCAAGACATCTTATTGTTTTCTCTGATTTCATTTGTTCCTTCATTTCTAATCAGTATAGCGTCCCATGTTTCGTTTTTAGTGGTTGTATAAACCACTATCTTAAACATATCATCGTCAAGAGCTTTGAATATTTGATTCTTACTTTTCTATCCACTAGCACTAAGTCCCAGTCCTCTTTTGTGCAGAGGGATTTGGGTTTGTTTACTTCTCTGGATGCATAAACTAGATCTGGCATCTTTGGAATGTGTGGCCCATCTGTGATTACATAATGCATTCTTTCATCTATTGAATCCAGATATGCAAGAATTCTTATCTTCCAGTGATTGAATTTATCAAATGAGCATGCTGGTGGCCCTTCACTGTTGGGGCGTTTTGGTAGCTTTGGAGGAGCCATGTTTTCTTCAAACAATATACTGTTAGTAACTTCTTTATAGAAATAAATCCAAAGAAATGGCCTTTTCTTTCCAAAACTGTGAGGCCTGGAAAGTCAGGCTCTAGTACCAATTGTAAAATCAACAGGTATAACCTAGAGGTGGGAGGGTGGATAGGTTGTTTTAAACTTTTCAGTGTAATACAACAGAATGTTTGATTTGAATACACTGATGATCTTTACAAACTACCAAGGGCGTCTATGACAGAGACTTGTATTTTGAGAATTTGTCTCTGTTTATTGTTGTGATTAATTTCTAACTGTTCTAAAAATACAAAAAAATGAAAAACAACTAAAGAACATAGGATTTATACTGGTTTAGACAATCGTTATCAACCGATAAATGAGAGCTTAGTCCAGTCTTTCCTTGATGACCAGTGTAGTCAATCCAAGAGGTGAGTTCACTATCTTCTTATTTTTGCCTTATAAGACAACCCCTTTACAAGCTAGCTAACTTGTAAAAGGTGAAGAACCTAGACCCTTTGCACAAATCCTTTGCTGGAGTCTACTGCAGCATCTGTTCTTCAATGCAGACTAATGAACTTTTTTCTTCTTGCTTCATCAATTCAGCTCACTTGAACAGTTTGAATTCAGATTTGTTTTGCACACTTCTGTTCGTTCAATCCTTCATTCAACTACACTTTTCCTTGAGCTCCTTGATCCCCTTTTATAGGTTGAGGGAATGAACCCGTGACTGTACCAGGTTTGATGTTGACAGCTTGTCACATGTGACTCCTTCACTGATGTTGACAGCTCACCTTTTTCGGATCCTCGTACTATCACCCCATACCTCAAATCTTCGATTTGATCAATTCTCACACTTCTACCCCAACCTTAGCTACCATTTCTGTTGCACTCCAGTCTACTGTAACTCAGTCTGTACTCAGTATCGTTGAGACCTCGTCTGCACCCAGTCACTGTCGCAACCTTGTTTGCTTTCGGATGTGATGCAATCCATGCATTATTGTGTTGACCCTTGTCTGCACAATTATCCCAGATCCTGAAGCATTTGCAGGTCTTTTGTTGTCCATGTTTGCCTTAATTGCCTTGCCGATTTCCTCTGTAGAAGTCTGTATCTGATGACCCACAATGATCTCCATTTGTGGCTGTTTGCTCTTCAGCATCTAACCTAGACTGCTAATTCCTAACTAATTTCCAGTTAAGCGCACGAACTACATCATAGTTAATATTTCTAAGTTATTTTCATCAATTTTTATACAATTGGAGGGATTACACGTTCCTATCACCATTCCCAGCATAAATTTGAACTTTGAAAAGACTTATAAATGGCCTATCAAAAGTGAGATATGGTGTAAGACTTTCAAAAGGATCGCATTTGGTATCCATGATATAGAAATCGACAACAAAAGACACTTTGTCAACTTGGATTCGAACTTCTTCCACGACACCATCAATTTGAGCTTCTAAAATTGTTGGCGAATTGAATGAATTTTTCTTTTTCAATGAAAGAAAGGAGATTAAAAGATTGATAGACAGATAAGGGCATTAAATTGATCGACCCTCCTAAATCAAGTATGCATGAAGAGGTGAATCAGATTTTATGCCTAGTTGAAGAAGTGGATCAGACTTATGCTTTGATTACTTTGTTTGTCTCCATTTATGATTTGATGTGCCAAAATACTTGTTTATGTTCTATGCATATTATTTATCATTAGACTCTATATCTCCATTATTAGACATCTGATAGTCTTAGGAAGTGCTTGAGAGAGTCAGTGTTCTGAAGGAGAAAGAACTTCGTGAAAGTGCCGAGTAAATCAGACTGGCTGAGAAGACTTCAGGGTATCAGAGTTTCATTGCTCAGGGAACAGAGTTCAGATGAAGATTGGGTAGTTTACTGTATGTCTGTATTCTGAAAGGTCTGTTCTATGCCTACGATGTTTCAGAGTTCTATGATATACGCTTGACTGTGCTTTAATGAAGATCAGAGGACTACTACTTTAAATAATAGACTTCTAGGTTGAAGAGATTCAACAGACTACAGTGTTGAACCAAAGGAGTTCAAACAGACTTGTGAGATTGGAACAGACAAAGGCTAACAGACTTCGACACTACATCAGATTGTGCCTTTACCATGGATAAATTCAACAGACTTCATCAAGGTCTGATGTGAAGGCAGATGAGAAACTAAAGATCTGAATGTCCATACAACCTGTTTCATTTTTCCAAGGCATCCTGGATCTATAAAAGACGGATGAAGGATTCAGTTGAGACAGAATTTCATTCCTTCTTCTGCGCACATACTCTCTTTACGAATTCATCTCAACTGCAAGCTTCAAGATTCAAGAACCATCCACTTTCAATTCTTCTTGCGAAGAAGAGACTTCTACAATTGGGGATTTTCTGAAATCCATCATCATCTTCAATTGATTAGATTTCATCTTTGGAGATTTCTACATTCTCCATAATTTTGTGAGTTTTACAGATACTTTCATTCTTTCTTGATATGGTTCTCTGAGAGATCCAGAAGACTCAGAGGTTGACAGGTTAACTTGAAAACCTTTTGTGGATCAGTTATGATCTTGATTTTGTGTGGTAACAAGGTTTGCTGAGTGATCTAGGAAAACTCAGAGGTTGAAAGATGAACCTGAAAACCTTTTATAATCCGTTTTGTGATGGTGCATTTGCTGTGATGTTCTGTGGGTTTTTCTCCCTGAACTAGGGTTTTTCACGTTATATCTGGTGTTCATTTTTCATTTTCAGCTGATTGAATTTTCGTGTTCTTCAGACAACCAATAATCGAATCAAGAACTGTCAGTTAGAACTACAACTTTATTAATCCGCTGCGTTTGATCCAAGACGAGAACCGAAAATTGATCATATAAGCCTATTCGCCTCCCCCCCTCTCTCTAGGCTATATTGTAGTAATCGTTGTAGCACTTTCAATGCATTTTGAGAATTCCTTGTTTTGGATGGAACAAGGGATTGTGAACATTCCCGGAACTTATTGCTGTAATCTGTCATTCTTAATTTCTTCAATTTTAACCATACTTGAATTTTCTCATAGTGGCATGTGTTCTATTGACTAAATTACCACCAGAAGCGACATCTATCATTGATCTATGGTATGAAATAATACCATCATAAAAATACCGAATTAAAAATTGTTTAAAAATTTGCTGATGAAGAAGAATAAAGCGTTCATGTAGACTTTCAGTTGACTATTAACAAATATCACAAATTTCTTTTCTACGAATTGCAGTTCTCGAAGAAGGAAAGAAATTTTTTCAAAAATAATTTTTGCATGTCCGTCCAGTTTGTGATTGATCTTGGCAGAAGATAATACAACCAATCCTTAGCAGCATCTCGTAAAGTAAAAGGAAAACCTCTTAGTTTTACAATTTCATCATTAATTCCTTACGGTTTCATGTTAATATATACTACATGGAATTCTTTCAAATGTCGATGAGGATCTTCTCCTTCTAATCCCCTTAAGGGAGGTAAGG
Organism: Drosera spatulata; assembly: GCA_035668315.1. Classification (NCBI taxonomy): domain Eukaryota; kingdom Viridiplantae; phylum Streptophyta; class Magnoliopsida; order Caryophyllales; family Droseraceae; genus Drosera; species Drosera spatulata. Next base: position 7,151 of record JAOVYX010004048.1, read on the forward strand.
GCTAAAGAAAGACAGACTTTGGTATAAAAGCTACTTCAGCAGCTGGACACACAATGCAAAGAGGTTCTCTCTCCATAGTAGGAGCCACTAAATCTTTTAACGTTCGTTCATTCTCATTAGCATTCACATTTGCATTAAGATTTGCATTTCATGTTTGGATTCACATTCTCATTCGTATTTGTGGCCATATTGAAATTTAGATAAGGAAGAGTCTCACCGGATGTACTTGAAAAATTAGAAGAAAAAGAACTAACTGAATTTTGACATTGAGACGAGTGATATCGAAACTTTGTAGCTTCAAAATTCTTCAACGTCTCCCAAACTTTAGCTTGTTCCTTCTTTCTACTCCTTAATTTCATTCATTGAGATCACCCTATTGCGTACCTACGAAACACGAAAAGGAAATGGAATAAGTAAAACAATGATAGAACTAATTCAAGAGTTGAAAATAATATATTATAGTTTTTTGCTTTTCTCTTCGACAACGGCGCCAAAATTTTGTAGGATCATGACTCGATACAAAGCACATCACAAAATTAATATCCCCCATTCAAGCTTACTAACGGTAGATAGGATAAACAAGAAGTCGATCCCAATGAGAGAAGATATAATATGGAAGACAGTAAGCTCTATTAAGCACACTTCGTGAATGGTTCCTAATCGTTTTAAATTGTAGGGATAATAATAATGATAGTGAACTAAAAATGATGAATTACTGAGGTTGTAAACAATACGGTGCAACAATTCGGAACATGTATATATCACCGTGATTTAGAACAATGCTTGAGTTAATCATGATGGAACATATAGTATGAGGTTGTGATAATTATGACAAATTAACACACACAAGGCCTAAATTAGCCCAATAAGAGTATTGCAGCACTCACATGAATAAATAGGAAACTTAGCTAAGCAATCTAATTCATTCACATGGAACAGAGATGTAGTCATACCTCATATTACAAGAAAGAGTTCATTATAATTATATACCAATCTAGGTTAGGCATCAAAAGAGTTCAATACATTAATCTAAATCAAATTTGCTTCGTATTAATCATAAAGAGTCATAATCAAATGCTTAATTAAAACCATGAATTAAGATAGGTGATCAATCTACTCAATTCACAACGTCAATAAATCATACTATATCACATCCGTCATAATTTAAATCAAGCATTAATCTCATATCATATCTCATGCATCGTATTCATGGATCAATTCCCATGCCATAACCAGCAAATTAACTACTCACTAATCATGGATAAACACATAGATAACATAAAAAAAAATTGAAAGACATGAAACATGATGATTTACTTGAATTGAACAAAGTAATGAACAAATGTCAATGATGGTTCTGCCGGAACAACTACGCCTCTAGAAATGAAAGTACGGACATCAAACAACGAACGATGAACTTGAAACGAACTAATCTCGCTAAGATCATATGATCAAAAAGTGAAAAAATAATGAATAATGGAATTTCTACCTAAAAATAGATCCAAAGTTGTTCCCCTTTCTCTGGAAATGAGAGTATATAAATAAAATACATGTATTTTGAACACCACAAAAAACATTACGGAAATGTGTATTCAGTCGAGCAAAGTTCATGGGTGTTAACTTTTTGATGGGCTCCTCAAGGCATGAAAGTGGCATTTTTCAAACTTTAAATTATTGATTCAAATTCTTTATTGTCTTCTTATCTGCACTTCTCTTGCTTCAAATCTGCAGGAAACTTTCACAAAAGCTCCAAATTGCCTTAAATGGAATATTTTTTAATATCGTCATCCTATTTGAATATAACTTAATGCAAAATATCTTCAAACTCTTTTCCTGTCAATAATTTTTTAAAAACATAAGAAACCGTAGAAACCATACCAAAAATACAAAATATACTAAAACTAACTAGAAATGACACAAAATAAGGGGAAAACATTAGACAAAAGCCATGGAAAATATGCATAAAAATGTGTTTAACAGATTCCGACCAAATCTCAACTGCAATCCTCCTCCTTCCCCTCCTCTTCCACTGTGCGTCCATTGTCCCCCAAGTTAATCCTTTGCTTGTCAGTAATAAAGTTAAAAACAAAAGAAAGACTCAACTTGAAAAATGAAAAACAAATTAAAGATGAAAAATTCTATAGCTCAAGCATTTACATAATGAGAATGTCGAAAATCAATTACACTAAGCATATGTCGAAGGAACATTCATGACAAAGTCGTCCATTATCCCTATGTATATCACATAAATTACCCCTCAAATTATCCCCCCTCATGGTCTTTCACACCTAACAGATATTCTAGAGATATAGCAAGACAAAACATTTCAAAATTCATTTATTTCACCCCATTAGTTCCTTAAGGTCAGAAAAGCATACGACATGGGTCGTTTCCAAAGCCATCAAGCTCTCAAAGGAGGTCTAGATTTCCTACTGGATATGTATCTTTTCTTCTTATTTTTTTTTTCCCCTCAAGCTCTTCTTATTGAATACCATTCCCCCTTTATCCGTAGATGATAATTTTGATTAGCGAGATAAGAGACATGGTATTTTTCAAGCTTTTTGCTTGTTTTGAATTTTGACAATTTTTTTTTCTTTGTTTCCTTCTCTTCATTTTTTTATTTTCTCCTTTTTCATTGATTAGTAGGTTTAGAACATTATTCAGTAACCCAAAATAGCATAAGGATCACAATGGAAGACGGGTGCTTTATAAATAAAATAACATTTTTTTTCTTTTCAGAAACTCACACCATGTCCCATATAATAGGTGGATAAGTGAGAAAATAGCATAAAAGGGGAACATGGAGTTTTTTTTTTAAATATCAATTTACGGTTCAGGTCATTAGTAAAGCGTTATCTACACATGAAAGAGTCATATCATAGGAAAGTAATAGATTGGTATTAGCAAGGACTTATGACTTCCTTAGAAATGATATTAATACTACATATAATAGTGTAACAGTTACAAGGGATAAAATCATTATATTACTATGCTCAAGCCTGCATGGATTTGAAAACAAAAACACAAAAATTCTTTCTTTTTTCATTTTTTCCAATTTGTTTTGCTTTATGGAGTTTTTTTTTAAATATCAATTTACGGTTCAGGTCACTACTAAAGCGCTATCTACACATGAAAGAGTCATATCATAGGAAAGTAATAGATTGGTATTAGCAAGGACTTATGACTTACTTAGAAATGATATTCATACTACATATAATAGTGTAACAATTACAAGGGATAAAGTCATTATATTACTATGCTCAAGCCTGCATGGATTTGAAAACAAAAAAACAAAAATTCTTTCTTTTTTTATTTTTTCTAATTTGTTTTGCATTTTTTTTAAAAAAAATTATGACAAATTACTCAAAATAAAAGAAAAGAACTACT
>JAOVYX010004049.1:0-10536 GCA_035668315.1 Drosera spatulata
GGGGAGGAAGATGGATAATTGATTATTAAAAAAAATTAGGGTAATGTTAGATGAAAAGGAAAGATATGAATTGATTATTATAAGGATATAATTGGAATCGTGTATTTTATAAAAAATGAAAAAAATGAAAAAAAATACTTATTAATAACTTAGGTATGACTTTTTGATAAACAAGATCTGCTTATGACTTATTGATAAACAAGATCTACTAGTAATTTACACAAAAATGAACCCATGAAAAAATCAACCCAAAACACTATAACACTATATTTACTCATCTCTCAACTGTTACAGTAAATCCACTATCACTAAAAAAATATTCCTTCTTCACTAAATTCAACAAAAATTCAACACATACATAAAATCTCGTGTCGGATCAATTGTTACATTTAATTTGGGATGGATGGAGTACAAAAGATGGAGAGAAAAAGATTGTGTGATTGAGAATTAGAATTGAAAGAAAAAAAAATTTAAATCTAAATTTACGTGCGTAAAGCGAATGTTGCAAATATAGTGGGACGCAGGACGCATTTTATAACGTGACGCATTACACGTGTCACATAAATTATACTCTCTACGTCCAAATTTACATGCAACCATTTGAACTGGTACAGGATTTTATGTGTGTGTGTATTGAACTTTTGTGGATTTTGATAAAAAAAAGTATTTTTTTTAGTGATAGTGGGGTTTATTGTAACAGGTGAAAGAGAAGATAGTGGAGTACACTATAGCAGTATTTTTTTGTGAAAAGTATACCAAAATTGAAAAGGCCACAAGTAAACTGAGACAATTCAATAATGAAAGTGTTACATATACATTGAGAAAAGAGGGAGTAACATTTTTATAAGTATTTGGTAAGTTTTATTTGGTCAAAATCTTAAATATCTTTATTTTATGTCACGTCACTTCCAACGTTAATGTTTTTTCTCTCATTATCCATTCAGAATCTAGGACAAAATGAGAAGAAGAAAAAACACCAAGTCAATGAATTTTTTTAATTTTCATGCCAAGCTAGCTTTTCATAATTTATCTGTGTTTTTTCCTTTTTGTTTTGGCCTTTTGGGTGATGTTTCATTATGGGATCACCAAGCTGTTACGCTGTACTAGCTGAGGATCTCAATCCAACTTGAAGAAAGAAATCATCTTATATGAAAAGAGCATATGAAATCAACCGCACCATAACCTAAACCCCATTGATGCCTTTGTGCCAGAATGAAGGAAGCGAGAGCAACCTCAAAACATGAAAGCATAGATATACGTTATATCGGTAAAACCGTATTACAACATATTATAAGGACGAACTCAAGTTGACACACAACACATGCACACATGAGTACAACATGTCGATGAGCTCTGGAGAGACTCGATTTAATGCAAGTACACAAACAAAACATATGCACCTGCATCAAAGCTTGCAGATGCAGGTACATATTACAGATATTGAACAGTAGTTCATTGACAATACACGATAGCACATCGTTGATTCGAATCATTGACAATTTTTGGTGATACTCTGGCCAGATGGGATATAATTCAGTTCCGCAGACTAATTAAAGCTTGTCATGTTTCCACTGGATTGATGAGCAAGTCGATGACACAAGCTTTCAACAGCTTAGTACTATTGCTGAAGCCATTACCTTCCATGTATGTCAGATTCATCCAGCGGCTGATGTTGAGAGCACGGTTTAAGACGCTTCTTGACACCGGAAATGGCCTGAGGTATCCCTCAACTGTGTCTTTCCAGGCATCTTCTACAATTTTGTAGAATACTTGGCGAGTTTGTTGCTCGGAAACACCGTTCTGACGCATATAGCAGTCTACTGCCCAGGGTGCGCGCACCCCTTGTTCCTCAAGCTCCATCTGCGAATTACTGAGATTTAACAAAGAGGAAAGTTTCTATGTGTCCGCATATAAGTGCTGCTGCAGCTATTTTGTATACCTCTCCCTTTGTTACATAGGGATGCAGATATTTCCTTCTTAACTTCCAAAAAGACTCTGATGTTTCTATAGCTGGAAATATTCTTCAATATATATATCGAAAATGTAAGGTTGATTAAAATTAATCATATTAATTGATTTTATACTATAAAAGAAAATATTCCTGTGAAGATTCTGAAACAATAGGAATCTTTTTTTTTATGACATAAAATCAGCCAACATGACTTTTTATGAAATAAAATCAGCCAACATGACTGATTTAAATCAATCTTATATATATATATATATATATATATAAGATGATCGATCGAGTTTGTGATAGTCTATATAAATTGAAGCGAGCTGTACTTAAGGGGAAGAAGGTCCTCTGGTGCGATGACGAAACAGAGGAGGCTCTTAAGGTGCTGTGAAAGTCACAACAGTTTCAAGACCGATCTCAGCATGCTCAAGAGAACATGAACAAAGCATAGGCGAAGCATTCACGGGGATCGAACTCTAAGGTCAGTGTCGTCTTGAAAATGATAAGTAACTTGTTTAATTATGCAAAATCAATTGTGTTTAAATTTATTTCATTAGTTTTATTGCAGATTGGAATGAATGTTCACTCTGTGATATCTTATTGATTATATTTGTTTGTAGAAAAGGGAGTTAAATAAAAAACCGAAGAAAATTGAGGTTTTTCGAGAAGGCACACTACATGAAGAAAGGCGTTTTAGGTTTTGTTGTTGGAATATTATATGTTATATTTTTTTGTCATTCGGACAATAGTGATGTGTAACCTATTTAAATGCGATTTAAACGTTATTGTTAGATTTTTCTTCATATTGGATGCTGTTATGGACACAAAATATGCATTTTGGGTGTTTGGTTGTATGTATATAGCGGACAAGCTCGATTTTCAGCATAAAATTTGTCTCCAGCATTCCAATTTTACGACCGAAATGAGGTTTCTGTCGCTAATTACCGACAACGTCCGTCGCTGATTTCACATTCCAGAAAATAAGAGTTCGCGACGTATTGCACCAGTATCTGTCGCAAATTTGTGATAGACCAAGCAGTCCGTCGCTAACCATTTTTCCAGAAAGTTTGCGACCGAACCATATTTTGTCTCTAATTTGCGATGGAACCATTGCTAATTAGCGACAGATATTCAGCTGTCTGTTGCAGAATCCATTTGCGATTGGACTATCAGCGACAGCCGAATCCGTCGTTAATTCCGTTGCAAAACCTTGTTTGCGGCTCTGAGTATACTTCTAGTATCCATTGTTACGAACGGGTCAGTTAATAATGAACACAAACAATAATAAGTACGCAAAATTAAATGAGACAGAGAATTTTACGTGGAAACCCTTGCGGAAGAAAACCACGGGCGGTCGCCGACAACGAAAAATCCACTAACCAAATGAGGAGTACAAAGGGAGTTAGACTCAAAATATTGAGAATCTCACAATAAGGGATAGAGATAATAATCTCTAAAACAAATCCCTTAAACCCTCAATATATTTTTGTGGGTATATGTGAATAGTAACCATAATCAATTAATCATTCTCTCCCACTCAAACACTCTCTTTCCTCTACCCCTCTTTCTCCTTTCCTTTCCCGAGCCGTCTTCTTCCTCTCCTCTCAAAATCCTCTCTTTGATTTTTGCTCTCCACACAAAACCTCTCCTGCAAATCCCATATTTATAGCAAGGAAATCATAGAGACGTGCAAGTTTTCTTTGCCTGATAAAGACAAAGGCGGCTGGATGAGGACAAAGGCGGCGGCGGCTAGTGGTGGCGGCGGCGGCTAGTCAAAGGCGACGGCGATTGGTCAAAGACGGCCGTGTTTGAGTCATCATCAACATCCATAGGTAACATTCTACAATCCTGTTTCTTTCCCAGGGAAGCTTGCTCTGGACACATCAAGGCCCTTCCGCCATCTATGAGACATTCAAACGAAGTAGACAAAATTATAACAGATGCTAGCTAGGCATGAAATCAGACTAATTGAGGCCATGTATCCTATTGATTCTGTTTCTTATCCTGTTTTAGCATCGCTTCGTTTTTTGTTTTTTTTGTTTATGGTGACCAAGTGTTTCACGTTTCTAATAAAGTGCTATTTAGCAAATTATTTTAAAAAAGTGTTATTTGGCATGCCACAGAAAATTAGAAAAATAGAAATAGATTCAAAGAGTCAGTAATGAAAACTAAAAGCATCACACAAAAATTTTAGTCGTGCGAATATTTTATTACGGATCCAATATCTTGTCAAATGTCAAGTGCTTTTCATGAATATCGGCACACTACCATCAGTGCATTGTGGTTAGTGGAAATACAAGCACAATGTTCCAACATATACCTGGCGATGCGGCTTAGCTCCTTCTGATGCGTCTTTTTGTAGAATGTTAAAGTCTAGCTTGGCAAACCTGAGTAGAGTCTCATCATGGTTTTCCAACTCTTGGTATAAAGATATGTAGTGCCTAGCAGATACTCGTGGCACAGAACTTATGTACAGGCACATCAGAGCGTACTGAATTAGCTTAGCGAGCGGATGGCTAGAGTTGGCAGCTAGCACCGAGCTGAGGCTAGTTTTTGTGAATTCAAGCGCTTCTTCGAGCATGTCTTCTCCGTGGACTCTGAGGTGAGCGGCTTCATACAAGCTCAAAAGTCCAGAAACATCTTTCTTAATGTCTGATTTCTTGAGTTTTCCGTTGCTGTCTTTGAACTCGTTGAAAATCATTTCTGCAATAACATGATACATACCCATCATTCACGCAAGGAAGATACAGCAGATTGCATTATCGAAATAACAAAAGTTTGAATTCCGTATAGCACGGATCCAGCCAGTCAGTCTTGCGTAACGTAGATCTAATTAGCTAGCATGACTAACTGCTAGACACGAAGTGTCCATGCTGTCTTAGAAGGCGAAACAGGAGAGATGTTTGATGGAGGTCATAGTCAACAATGCTGCAGTCCTGAATATGGTTGAATATCTGTGCTAGAAGGTCATCTATCTCTTGTTCATAATGGTATGATACGCCTAAGCGCCGCACAGCATCAATCAAGTTCAGCTTCTTTGGGTGGTTTACGGCTGTGTTCTCGTCAATTAGCATCTTTCTCACCTTCTCCTTTAATTCCTCAGCTTCTACACGCCACGTGTTGAGAGCCTGTATGGCAATGGCAGAAGCTGAATTTTTTTGTTTTCGAATAATTTGATGATATCTGTCAAGATACTGTGGTATTCTACCATCCACTTGAACATTTGGCACAAAATGTACAATTGGTTATTCAGCGTAATCTTACGAGCCTTCTACCATCATGAAAATTCTTGTAGAGTTCATTCCTTAAGATTGTCAATGAATATCCCAAAATAAATCTCTCTCGATTCTCTCCCTACATGTATAAACAACTTCAAGTGGCATATACACGAAAGTGTTAAGAAAAAAGTTACCTCATCGTCCGATACACATGTGGTGAACCTGTCACCCCATATGTCGGGATGATAGTTAGCAGAGCGGTGTACAACTGCTTTATTCACAGGCTTTGGAGCTAATCTTGTGACTTCCAAAGCTGTTTTGAGAATCCTGTGCCGTACTTTGCTGAAGTTGCTAGTGACACTCACCCTGTGGAACACAAAAAATGGAGAATCAACATTATAAAGTTCAAACAAATAAAACCAAACGAACACATGATTGGGTTAATGTGGAGAATAATGGACACACAAAATTTGAGGACATCCCCATTTAACAAATGCCAACAGTTTGAGAATGCAATAAAAAACCAGGAATGCAGTAAGCAGTTTCCTCCTTTTCCTCATCAGTTCATCTTCTCTACTCAACCTCATTATTCTGAAGAGACCAAGCGGGCCGACCACGGCGATTTGGTACTAATTGACATTAGAAAAAGAAAAAGTTGATGTAAATCGCTCCACGACACAATAGATGTGCGTGATTCATCCCAGTTGAACTATAATAATTGTGGCACCAGCTCTCACTTACTCAAAAAAAATATACATTAATTATAAAAATCTCTATATACTCCTTCCCTTACATTTTATCTGTCGTTTAGATCAAATTAGACACATTAAAAAATCATAATGACCTATCTAAATTACCTAAAAAAAATTCCATTTTTATCCTTATCAATGATACTCCCTTTAATTATGGTTGCATTCATTAAAGTCCCATTGACATTAAAAATTGTGGTGTCCTTAAAAAACGCTTGTACATTTTCCAACAAATATACTCCCCATTTTCGTTGAACCTTTTATCACTCCATTACTCCAATTATATTTTGGCTCCAAACTTTTGGTATTTCCAAACAAAATTTTGGCTTTTACTCTATATTAAATTCTTTTTATTGTTTTCCCTCCTAATTTTTATTTTAGTAATCCCAAACATTTGGTTTGCAAATCAATTCATAAACTCTAGTCATGATGAGAATTCAAGATTTCAATTTGAATCTAATGTCTTTCGAAAAAGTTTCAAACAATAATCTCATTTAGAGAATGGAATTGATTTGAATATTCCATTAAGAGAGGATGAAGAAATCTCAAGCGAAGATGGAGAGTTACTCGAGAATAAGATTGACTTGAATATTCCATTAAGATGAAGAATTCTCAAACCAACACGGAGAGTTGTTTGAGACTTGAATCGACTTGAATATTCCATGGGAGAATTATTAAGAAGTTCCATCATATACCAATGAAGGTAATGTGTTCTGTGCTTTCATTAATCTTATTTTAATTCTCTATATAGTATATACCTTTCGCGATTTTCTACTTAATGTGTCCAACCACAATCAAGACGGAGATTGATATAAAAGCACAATCATGCACCAATAGTGTATTGCTTTAGAATGGAACAAAATGACTCGTTAAACATATAACAGGACATGGATTTTCTTCTTCTTCTTCTTCTTTTTTTTTTTTTTGTTTTCTTTTCTTTTCTTTTTCTTTTTTAATGAAATAACAGGATATGGATGTTGTTTGTTTAAAATCTGCTTAAATCTGTTTGAAACTGTATGTTAATACTCGTATGAAAATCTATAAACAAAACAGAATATAGAGTATGTTTAACAAGATATGGAATATTTGTTTGAAACAAACGCGTGTCAAAATTTATATTTATTCAAATTTACTGCATCTTAATCTATAATTTTATACTCCCTTCATACTCAAAATTTAAATTTAAATTTAAATTTTGTATTGTTATGGATACTGATTATAAAAATTCATCGTTTTTTGTAACTTATATAGGTGGCATAGAGTTTTTCTCTCACAAGAGGAAATGCATGTGAAAAAACTCATGACTATGAGTAATACACAACGTCATGCTATCTATATTGCTCTACTGAAAAGCAGTGTTGGAGGGAAATTGCAAAAGGGTTCAACGAAGATTATTGCGACGATGTTCGATGTCTCAATTCGAACAGTTCAACGAATTTGGAAGCAAGGAAGAAACACCTCAAGTCAAGGATTGGTCGACGTGTTTCATAGAAAGACAAAATATTATGGCTGCAAGAGAATTGAAGTAAATCCAGAGCTTATACGTGAAGTACCTTTACATAGAAGAGCAACGCTTGCTTTTTTATCATGTGCCTTGAATACTAGCAACACGACATTATACAGGCGCTTCAAGTCAGGTAATTTTAAGCACCACCATTTTTTAAGGAGGAAAACAAGAAATCTAGACTAAGGTTCTGTTTGTCCATGCTTGAGAGAGATAGTATGACAAGTGATCCGACATTCATCAATATGTACAACATGGTGCATATTGATGAGAAGTGATTTTATTTGACGAAGCGATCAAAAAATTACTATTTACTTTCGGATGAAGAAGAACCCTTGCGCACGTGTAAGAGCAAGAATTTTATAGGAAAAGTGATTTTTTGGATGCTATAGCATGTTTAAGGTTTGATGCGAAGGAACCAGCAAAAAGATAGGTATTCTCTGGAATGAGGTATTCTCTGGAAAAATAGGTGTGTTTCCCTCTATTACGAAGGAACCAGCAAAAAGATCAAGTCCAAATCGGAACGCTAGAGACAAAGGTGATCACCTCAATTGGCAAAAACCTTATAAGATCATTTTTATTGAAAAGGTCTTGCCATCAATTCGTGCTATGTGGCCAAGTGGTGAAAGGACTATATTTATGCAACAAGACAATGCAAGGACTCATGTTGATCCCAATGATGCATAATTTCTCGGGCTTTTTATTAAAATGGGTTTTTTTATAAATAAAATTACCACAATGGATTATCAAACAATTTAATTATCAAAATAGGCCATTTTTCAAAATCTAATGAGAGAAGGCGACTTACGCGATTCACAGAAGAAGGTGCAGGGCGCCTTCCTTTATCTATGGAAAATCCTCCACACCCATTAATAATATTATAATTCACTCAAAACACTTTAAATATTGTCATTATGATGAAAATATAACTCCATAAATTATTATATTTGTTATGATTGATTCATTCAAAAAATATAACTCCGTTAAAAATAATGATTGATCAACTGTTATGGTTATATTGATATAACTTGAAAAATTTTAACATGATATATGGATGATAAGATATTATAATTACAAAAAAACAAGATCATATATTTTTTATTAATTACAAATACCTTGAATATATGGATAGTGTTTACGAACTAATTAAACTAATTCATATCCACGAACTAAGAATATTGGATTTGTTCCGTCTTTCATGTGCCACTGAAGAATTTCTCCCAGCATCTCTTCTTTCCTAATCGTTGATATTTTCAACAATTTGTAATACTATCTTTGTAGACGTAGGAGATCACCGGATCTGAACATGTAGTTTTCCACGCTGTAGGATCGTTCTATAGGAAAGGGATGTAATTCTTTATGAATTGAAGAGAATCATATACACTAACTGTTAGAAAAGTCAGTTTACCATCATAAAAAGACCAGTCAGGTGTTGTGTCTCTAGGTGTTGTGCTTTGGTCTTCTCCATAGTATAGATGAATAACGATTTTGTCTGAACTTGTACTTGAGTTTGAAGCTTCATGGTTGGTTGTGAGACTCATCGTCGGCCATGCAGGGACTCCGTGATTGTTGACGTCATGATCGTACATTTGTACGATCATGTAAGGCCAATTTGAATATTGATCATCCGTAATCTCGTACGGCCTAAAGCCTTGAGCTCTAATTTGTGGACGGCATGTGTCAGCAATTTCCCGTCCAAATCTTGATCTTCGGTACATCTCTGCCCTCTTGAACTCGTCCTGGGTTGCATAAAGTTCGGTCGGTTGGCCCATTGAATGACAGTAACGAGAAAGGCAGAACCAATTTTTTTCAGATTCGATCTGTATGTAGTTCAGCCCAAGAGAATCCTCGTTCGCGTGCATGATTTCCATTTTAGAGTTCGCTTTGAACGCGTCGTACTCCGCTCGAATCCTGCCCACCAATTGGGCGTAAGAGTCCTTTAATAAACGCATCTCAAATATTCTTAACTGTCCACCGAACCAAGAGATTTCTCCCGTGGTCAGATTGGACAACCAAGTCCCTCCGATGTGTAATTTAATCTCTATCTTGATGAAACCCATATTCCTGAAAAATGACAAAGTGAAAGATAAATGTAGATTTCATTTATAAGTGTTAAACTTGTGTCTTTTTTCATGATAAGATAATTTTTCAAAATGTTGGTTAGACAAACAAACAGATCTTATACTTATGATACATTGATGATTATATTTTTCAAAATGTTGGTAACCGAAAAATAATGTTGCTATGTAGCCGATGGGATGGTGTTTTTGTGTTCATTGTTTTTGTGTTTCGTGGTGTTGTATGTATTTAAATTTAAAAAGTAATTAGAACGAAGGTGGGATTGTGTTGGCAGTATTTTATTTAGTTTTGTTCCTGTCTGTGAGTTCAGGTTTGTGATGGTTTTGGGATTTTTATGTGATTCGAAGAGTTGGAACATTAGTGAATTTTGTTCTTTGGCTTAAGAGGAGCAGTCTGCACTTGATTCACATCGACTGAATGGCTTATGTGGCTTCATTCGTTGTGGTTCATTATGTTGTTTGATGCAGGTTATAAGCAAACAAGTCTGCCGTAAGATTATATCTAAACTTATTGAAGCGCACAAGCAACACTTGGGGAAACGTATACCAGTTTATGATGGTAACAAGAGCCTCTACACTGCTGAGGCATTGTCATTCACTTCCAAGGACTTTGTTGTTAACTTGGCCGACAGTAGGAGTTCTCGTGTTGACATGTTTGTTTACTAATGTCGAATCTCATCATTTTGATGCTAATTTGTTGTAAATATTAACTGGTTCTCTTTACTGTCCCTCACAGGGAGAGGGATCGTGAGTTAAAGTCACCATCAAGCTTGCTGCTCAGTTAAGCTTGTATAATCTGTGAGAATTTCTAGCTGGCAAGCAACTCGAAATTCCTCAAGACACAATCCAGGTTCTCGATGTTGTTCTTCGGGCTTCCAAACCTGCTGATAGATAACTCTCATGTTCCATGATTTCACTTGAGCTGACTGTTCAAGATTTCATACTAATCCATTGGATCAAATTGCAGCTATGTCACTATTGGAAGATCATTTTTCTCCACAACATTAGGGGTAGGTGACCTCGAGGGTGG
>JAOVYX010004050.1:0-10535 GCA_035668315.1 Drosera spatulata
CCCAACTGCTGCGCAAATTTTATCACCACGCTCGAGAAATTACGTTGTTATTTAACGTTTAATTTTCCATATTTTTTTCGTGACAAAAAGTTATCTAACTTTGTCACGAGTTTTAAAGTTATGAGCGTAACGTTACGTCTCAAAACTTTGAAACGAGATTCGTTTCTTACTTTTAAGTTATTACAAAAGAGAAACGCATATTTTCGTTATGTTTATTAATTTTCGAACTATTATTTGATCATAATTTTTACGCTTATTTGATAATAATTTTCTGGGGCTTTACATAAACACCATTACATATCAGATTATAGTTAGACAAAAGAAGAGAGGAAGGAGTCGTTTAAAGATAGGAGAAGAAGTTTGGTGGAAAGACGAGTACGACGAGAATCAGTTACCACCATAAATTTAAATATTAATATATATTTTATTTTCACATGTTTAGTTTCTAATGAAGTTGATAGATCATGATTTGGAATTCTAAATCTTAAGATATAAATCAAAACAAACGGATACGTCAATCTGTAAAAAAAACTGGTTATAGAGATGACTTTATGGCTTAATATGAAATTATATATTAGGCCATAAAAGACAAGCCCTATATCAATGGAAAGTTATGAAAGTGTAGTTTTCAGAAAGTTTTATCAATAATTATTTGGAGTAGTATGTACAAAGTTATGAGTTAATTAATAAATTAAGGTCAAACTATCCGAAATAGCAGAAAATATAAACTTAAAATAATTAACTGTTATTATTGGTAAAGTTTTATGATGAAAGCCTTATATCACTAGAGAGGTATGCAAGTGTAGTTTATGTATAATTTACAAAATAATTTTTGGAGTTGTATACAAGAAATTATAAATTTAAATACGTACAAAGGTCATGTTGGAAAGAATCTAGGACACCCGTTTCAGAGGCCAGGAAGCTCGTTCCCGAGGCCGGGACGTCCGTTCCAGAGACTGAGACACCCGTTTCGGAAGTCGGGATATCCGTCCCAGAGGTCGGGATACCATCTCAGAACCTTCTGGATCGAGAATGATCGTTTTGACTCCAAAACAACTCTAAACACTCACAAATAGCACTAGTGGTTTTGCATGAAGTATGAATAAATATGTTTAACACCGTAACGTGAACAAACAAATGTATTAATATGTGAATCCTATCATATTATAGGACCTGAAGACTCCGCTCGTTGAGATGTAAAGGACAAGTTAAGCATGTGTATAAGGGAGTTGCAATAAGAAGGTAACGTTTAGAGTTATTGTGTGTGGCGATGCGTATTATTATACCGTGAGTATAATAATATGCATTGAAATCTGTTGATGTGGTCATTAAATGTGGCTAACATAAAATTCTGACTGTAACTGCTGTGTGTCGTGTGTTTGTGTTATGCCTTGATTACTGGTATAAAGAGAATAAGTGAGTAAAGGAAGTGTAAATCCATAATTGAGAAGATAACTCTGTAGTATAAAACACAAAAAGTGTTGTGTCTGTTGTTTAAGTTATACAGTAACTTGGTGATAACATCTTTCATCGACCTTCTGGTATGAGTGTAACTCGCTGTAGGAGATCCTGGGTTCCGGTTTGACTGATCCCCTTTCGCGGATGTCCTTTTTATTAAAGCTGAATAAAGCTTGATAAGATGAAATTGAATAAGTCTCGTCAAGGGCACAATTATAACACTGAGGGTATCTATTGTCTGTCTTCACTGTGTTTTTGAGATGATAATTATAAAAATCGGATTGGTATAATAAGTTTCAGAATGCTGGATTAAATGACCTAAGTGGTCATTTTCCTTTTCTTTTCTTATTATCTCCTCTCGTGTAACCCCTTATAAGTGGACCGACATGTTATTGAGCTCATATGGCTCACGGTTATTATTTTTTCTGTGTTTTTCTCTTCTCTGTGATTTCAGGAGTTAAAAACGACGGGCAAATATGATATAGGTTACGGTGCTAATATGCATCTATTGGATTATGGTTTATGATTTAAATAAAACATGTAATAAATGAGAAGTTTTCGTTGTATTTGATAACATTATTGATTTAACTTTAAGTGGATTTTATTTATTTCTGTATCTAAAGCGGTTAATTAATTTTTTTCTATTTGGAATACTAGGACTCAACGGTAGTGATGTCATTTTTATTATTATGTCTTAATATGTTATTGAAAGTCGGGACGTTACAGTATGAGTCGTGACCTTTTTACCCTAATGATTGTGTGAGATATAAGAGTGAAAAAGAGAGAGTGATGAATTAATGTGATATAAATAAAAATTAGCAATCAATTATATATTGTATAAATACACAAAATTTTTTGATGCTATGCGAGATGTGCGACATCAAGGTATGTGGGACGTTATCAATCTTTTCAAATTGTTAAATTTTTAAATTTTTGTTTATTTTTACAAAGAAACTAAAATATCTTCACAATCCTTACAATGAAAAAGAAAATTGAACCATAAATTAACACACGACAAATAACTTATATATATACAAAATCATCTCATGATATGCGATACGTGGGAGACTATCCATTTAAATCACAACAACGGAATAAAAAACATCTATTATAATGGAAATACAGAAAAAAAAACCTCAAATTATCAATTGAAATTTTGAAAATAAAAAACAAAAAATCTTCCATTCTTTGCAAGGTTATCCCGAAGAAATCACCCTTTACTCCACCGAATAATCTGCAAACTCAGAAGAGCAGGTAAAGCAGTCGAAGCCGACAGGCTCACACCCCACATGCTATAAAAAAATCTCATACTCCCTCCGTCCATTGCCTAATTTGAATGTCCTACAAAAAATATAATATTTTTATATTTGGAACTTATAAAATTATTGAAACATCCATATTATTTATTTTATATCACATCAATTCATCCCATTATTTTTTTTATTTTATTTTTTCGCTCTTCTCTCTCACAAACCTACAAGGACATAAAAGTAACTTACAACATAGTCAACACAACTATTAATATTATATATAAATAGTTATCAATCTTTTCAAATTGTTAAATTTTTAAATTTTTATTTATTTTTACAAAGAAACTAAAACATCTTCACAATCTTTACAATGAAAAAGAAAATTGATCCATAAATTAACACATGACAAATAAATTATATATATACAAAATCATCTGATGATATGGGATACGTTGGACACTATCCATTCAAATCACAACAATGAAAAAAAAAACATCTATTATAATGGAAATACATGAAAAAAAAACCCTCAAATTATTAATCGAAATTTTGAAAACAAAAACAAAAAATCTTCTATTTTTTGCAAGGTTATCCCAAAGAAATCACGCTTTAGTCCATCGAATAATCTGCATACTCAAAAGAGCAGGTAAAACGGTCGAAGCTGACAAGCTCACACCCCACATGCTATAAAAAATCTCATACTCTCTCTGTCCCTTGCCTAATTCGAATGTCCTACAAACAAAAATAATATTGTTTATATTTGAAACTTACAAAATTATTGAAACATCCATATTATTTATTTTATATCACATCAACTCATTCTATTATTTTTTTCTTTTTTTTTTCCTGACTCATCTCTCTCACAACCCTACAAGGGCATAAAAGTAACTTACAGCATAGTCAACACAACTATTAAATACGATACAAGTCAATATTTTGTGTTTTTCGTGATACAGAGGGAATATTATATATCATAAATTTCAACTTTTTTTTACATATTTTATAGAAAGCAACACATTAACTATACTTACAAAAATGTTGAAAATAAAATAGAAAAAAATTAATAATTTTTTATTATGATATATCATAATTTTGTTTTAATATATATCATAAGACAAACAATCACAATCAAAATAAATTCTCATCAGTTAATATTATGATATATAAAATGATCATAAATAATCCACACAGCATAGAATAAGATATTAGTATTTTAATAGTTTTATAAAAAATATCAAAATAAAAAATATTATAATATTAAGTATTTTTTATGAGACATCATTATTCGATAATTGTTGTAATTCTAATAGAAAAAAAAGTGGGAATCAATACTCATCCAGTTCTACGTGTCATGAATTTGGTTTCAGGTTGTTAGTAGATTCTTTCATAATGTGTGACGTGTCTGTGTCATGAGCTGGAGAAATTTGAGCCACACATCAACGAATTGCACTGTGCGTTATAAAAATGGAGGAGCGTGGTGTTGGGCGGTGGTGGTGAGGAAACGGAGACGTCTGAAATTTGAACTACCTCGTGTTAATATTTTTCCATATGAAGACGTTGAATTTAGGACCGGATCCTCGGCCCTGGGTGGGTGCAGTGGTGTGGTAATGATCCAAAAGAAATCAAAAAAAAAAATAAGAATAGAAGCAATTAAAAATTAAAGAAAAACCTAAAAAATTAAAAGTCAAAATATTTGTCATATAAACCCTACAAAACATAACACAAAAAATAAAAAGAAAACCCCAAAAAAATTTAAATAAACTCTATATCATAAAAATCCTAAACCCTAAGCCCAAAAATAAACACCAAAATATACCCCTTGAACCCCAAAAATAAACCCTAGAACATCAAAATAAACCTTATACACTAACCCTAACCAAAACCATTAACCCTAAAAATCCAAAAAATAAAAAAAATATCCAAAAAGTACCACTTGAAAGATTTTATTCCAAGATGGTAGCAGTAATTTTCATAAATTCTTACAAGATACCATCCCACCCCCACCCGAAGTAGTAGTTGCCTATAAAACAAAATAATACGTCTATAAAAAATAATATGTATACAAAAAGTAATACGTCTCTAAAAAAATACTAATACGTCCATCAGAATCCGACCGGAGTAGCTATATAAGGATCCAAAATTTTTTATAAAATTTAATTTCATAATAATTAAAGTGAATACCAAATTATCGTACGTTATAATCAATTTTGCGGGGTTTATAAGGGTTGTTTAACGATATAATAGTGAAAGAACATAAAATATGGATGAAATACAACCGTACTACGTAAATACGGGAAAAATACGATCTTAATACGAAAATGTCGTATGTAAATGAAAATGATCTAAACCTAATTTTGACACTTTTTTTCTTTATGTCAATTTCTAATCCACTTAAATTAGATTATTATCCACTAATTACCCATTTATTTTCCACTATTTTAATCAATTTAGTTTTCTATAAATACAAGCTCTTTTCTTCTTGAAAAACTTCTAACAAATACAAAAACGCTCCTTACCATACAAAGAGAAGAGATCAACAAGAGAAGAGAAGAAGGAGAGTTTGAGGAGAAGATAGGTGGCAAGGGGACGAGGATCCTTCACCATTAATAAAAGAAGGTGATCATGTTGATTAAAAATTTTATAGAAAATTATAGATTCTGAAATAAATTCTGGTTTTAATATATGTTGAAATCTCATATGTCTATCTCTAAATAAAGTTGATAAATCATGATTCGAAATCGTGAATCTTAAGATATAAATCAAAACATACGAATATGTCAACCTGTAAAAAACTGGTTACTTGGTTGACTTAGTGGCTTGATCTGGAATTACATAGTAGGAGTTCGAAGACAAACCTTATATCACTGGAAATGTATGAAAATCTAATTTACAGAACAGTTTATAAATATCACTGGGGTTGTGTGTAAAAATTTATGAGCTGAATGTCAAACTGTTTGATTTATAAATAACGTAAATTAAAACGAATAAGCAGCAATTATTCGTAAGGATTTACGATGGACATTTTAATTCACTGGAAAGATTATGGAGTCTACTTTATGTAGAATGTTATGAAATAATTTTTGAAATTGTATATAAGAAATTATAGCTTTAAATACGTTCAAAGGTCATGTTGAAAAGAATCCGAAACACCCGTTCCAGAGGTTGGGAAGCTCGTTCCATGGGTCGAGACGCTCGTCACAGAGGCCGGGACATCCGTTTCAGAGAATGCGTCATCCGTTTTAGAGGTCGGGACGTCCGTCCTAGAGGTCGGCATGTCGTCTCAGAACCTTTTGGATCAGGAATGATAGTTTTGACCCGAAAACAAATTCAAATGTTCACAAATACGACTAATAATATTCAATATATGAAATCACTATTATGAACAATCAAAATAAGTATCAAAAGGTTATACAATGCTCAGCATCATGTCATAATATTAATAAGACGGTTTTTCACGAAGTACGATGAAATATGATTAACTCTGTAACGTGAACAAACATTCACAAGGGATGTATTAATATGTGAATCCTAATATGTTATAGGACCTAAAGACGCTACTTGTTGACAGATAAAGGCAACGTCGAGCGCGTGTGTGGAAAGCGATGTAAGAAGGTAATGTTTAGAACTGTGATTTGTGATGACGCATGCTAGTATACCTAGGTGTATATAATTACGTGATGGTTTCTAAAAAATTGACATAAAATGGGTTCCGACATAACTTATTTTCTACCACTTGTTATGTGCCGCGATAAGATAATGTGTGTGTTTGTGTTATACCTTGTTTGTTGGTATAAAGAGGATGAGTGAGTGAAAAAAGTGTAAATCCATAATTGATGGGATAACTCCGTGGTATAAAACACAAAGAGCGTTGCGTCTATGGCATGTGTTATACAG
This sequence comes from Drosera spatulata, assembly GCA_035668315.1. Taxonomy (NCBI): domain Eukaryota; kingdom Viridiplantae; phylum Streptophyta; class Magnoliopsida; order Caryophyllales; family Droseraceae; genus Drosera; species Drosera spatulata. The sequence continues at coordinate 6,603 of JAOVYX010004050.1, forward strand.
TGACTTGCTGGTAACATTCTTTTATCAATCTTGTGAGGTCGTTTTGGTATGAGGGAAACTTACTGCACGAGACCTTAAGCTCCGATTTGGCTGATCCCCTTTCGTGGATATCCCTTTAGCTAAAACTGAATAAAGATTGATAATTTGAAATTGAATAAGTGTCGCTAAGGGCACAATTATAATACTGAGGGTATCTATTGTCTAACTTTCCTATGCTTTTGAAATAATAACTGTGAATATCAGATTAGCATGATAGTTTCAGAGCGCTGTAATAAATGATCTAAGTGATCAATTTTATTTTTTTTACCGTTTTCTCTCTGTTCTCTTAAGTGGTGTGTTGATTTCAGAGTACTGGAATATATGATCTAAGTGATCAAACCTTTCTTCTTTTCTTCCTCTCATGCATCCCTTGAGAAAGGGGTCGACACGTTATTGAGGTCCTATAGCTCACGGCAACTATTTTTCTATATCTTTCCTCTTCTCTTTGTTACATGAGTAAGATTTGAAAGAGAAGTGTGATTTAAGATTTGGTGCTGCATGTAATTTATGTGCGAAAGGTATTCTGATCTTAGAAAGAGAGATGTAAATTCCATTACAAAGGTGATATTCTGAGTTATGACTGAGTGCATTAAAAACTTCTAAACTAATGATGTATAAGTGAACTTAGTTTAGATCTTATGACTAAGTCAAGAAGTATACTTTTTGCCTAGATGAGGTGTTGGGCCCAACGGCATTGATGTCATATGTATCATTAATAAGTAATGAAAATTCAGAACGTTAGCTGACCGGAACAACTGATACATCCGAGCGAAACTAATAAGTTTGTCAGAATCCGACCGAAACAACTAGTACGTTCGATCGGAACTAGTACGTCTGCCGGAATCGGGCCGAAGCATTTAGTACGTCCATCACAACCAACTCCAGCCAAACCTCAACAGTATCCATCACATTCCACTTCTCATTGCTCCAGCCAATCCACTCATCCAACTCATTCACAATAACACCAAGTATACAACCAAATAACACTCAATTGCCAATCAAACAACAACGATTCAACAAATCCAGGCACCAACAACAATGACAGCAATCATCCATTAGCAATCACATTCACCGTCTCAAATCACAATAAACAAAACGAAGCAAAACCTCAAAACAGTAAAAATACACATCAATCAACTTTCATTAAAGAGGAAGGGAGAGGTTTCGTACATGGAAGCTGAGTGAGAGCGAAGTACTTGTGCGTGCAATGGTTCCAACACGAGGATGTCCATTGTTACGGAAGGATCGAATTCTTTGTCGCCTCGCTCATCTCACCTTCGTCGTTGTCGTCGATTGTCATTTCGATTCCCTATAGCACGGAGAGACAACGACGACTGTAGGGCCGTGGTGGTGGGCAGTAGAGATAGGAGACAGAGGCGAGAAGATGAGAGGAGTGGATGATGTGTGGGGTGTAAGATGAGAGAAGAGGTGGCGATGAAGCGACGGTGACGATAATGGAGCCGAGTGCGGGGAGAAGATGTGGGGGAGAAGAGTGAAGGGAATGAGGAAGGGGTAGGTGTGGGGTGAGATTGGGATAGGGGTGGGATAGGGATGAAAAGGTATCATGTGGGAATTTAGAAAAATAAATGATATTTTTTGGAAAATAAATTTATAAATTGATATTTATGGGGAATTTTCACAAAAATAAACCCTAAAAATCTCAAAGAAAAATCCTAAACCCTAAATCCTAAAGCTTAAACCAAAAAAATAAATATTTATTTAAAAAGTAAATCCTAAAAATTAACCAAAAAACACAGAAAAAAAAGGAAAAAAGAAAATGGGACTGCATACTGCTCTTGCTTTTGGATCCCTATCCTTGAATTTGCCACCAAACCTCTGTCTGCAGACTTTTACTACCTATTAAGACGACAATATAAATGATGGCATCCAATCCACTAGTTTTTTACAATATGGCATCTATTCGTTTCTCTCTCTGTTTTTATACAAATCGTCAAAAAAATGGATATTGAGCATTCAAATATTTTGCAGCGTTTGTGGTTTTTACGAACTTCGTTCAATAATAAAATTAAAATTTCTCAAATTGACACTGATAAACATCTTAAGGAAATTTGTTATCATACGTAAGTCATAACACAAAGGTTAATTTTTCAGACCATGACATAAACGTATAGGAGATTTTTCAAAAACTATATTTTTGTGAAAAAAAATTCAAATCACAAACAACAAGAAAAAATAATTCTAAAAAACTATTATTCATCCATCTCATCTAATCTCTTATCCTATTCTCACATTCATTTCAACCCCTACATTCACCCCATCACTGTCAGAATAGTCGTCGGAATCCGACGACGTTGTCGGATTCCAAAATCAAAACAGTGCGTCCAAATAAAATGAAACAATATGTTTGAACAAAATCAAAACAGTCCATCTGAGCAAAATGAAACAGTACGTCTGAACAAAAGATACATTTTCATTTTTAAAGACACACTGTTTTATTTTACAATGACATAATGTTTCATTTTACAAAGGCACACTATTTCATTTTACGAAGACACAATATTTCATTTATAAAAACACACTGTTTCATTTTACAAAGATACATTGTTTCATTTAGAAAGACAAATTGTTTTATTTTACAAAGATACAGTGTTTCATTTACAAATGCACACTGTTTCATTTAAAAAAACACACTGTTCTAATTAACACAAACACACTGTTTCATTTTACACAAGCAAGCTGTTTTATTTTATAAAGACACCCTATTTCAGATCTTTATCCTAAATCCCATAAAATTAACCCAAATCCACAAAAATGAACGACAAAAAAATCAACATAAACACAATCAAACAGTCAAAAATCAAAACCCCAGAATCACAATCCCATCATCACGTACTTATCAATCGTCTCCCTGAGTGAACTCATCGCCTCCTTGACCTCCTCCAACCTTAGTGCTGGCCCAAACACGATCCTCGTCCCAGTCCCTTCAATCTCCCCCCTCTCCTCTACCACAAAAACAATCCCCAATCCCTTTCACCTCACTTGATCAAACGTATAAACAACTCAACAATAGACACCTTCACTCCCTTCTCCGCCACACCATCGAATACCAACTTCACAACCCTCACGATCACGATCGATAAAATCAGAATCACTACGAGCGCCACCAGCTCATAATTATCCAGTCACACGTTCATTGAATCTCTCCATCGATCGATCTGATCCATCATCACCTCTATCGAAGATCGAGATCACCAAAACCCTTGATCAAGTCAAAACGACAAGAAATGGTAGGGAATGTGGTGTTGTTTTGGTAGCATGAGATTTGATTTTTGTTTGTAACGGGAGCTCGACGACGTCGGAGAGGGAGTGGTAGTGGTGATTGGAGGCAGAATAACGGAATCAAAGAAAAAGAGAGAAGAAGATTAGCGGGCGAGGAGGAGAAAGGTGAGAGAGTGCGAAAGTTGGAGTGTTGGATCAAATTGTATCTTTGAGGGATTTTTTTTTTTTCGTATCGTAGGGTTTGATAATATTTTTGAAAAAGATATAGATTTGAGTAATTTTCTTGTAATAATAATAATACCCCTTTGTTCACAATAAATACAACATTTTTAAAAAGACATTGTTGGAGTATGTATTTTGATGCACTGGAATCTTATATCAAAAAAGAAAAAAAATGAACTTGTTACTAGTCACAAATAACGTAAATTGTGACTACACCCTTGAATGTAGAGATCAAGGATTAAGATTAAAGGTTGATTCTCTCTATTCAATTAATACAAAAAATAAATTTTTAATCTCAACTGTTAATTGAGTTTTTCTATGACTAGCTACAAATTCACCAACTCATCAAATAATGTTTTATTATCCCATTACTTGCATCACATGAAAGTATACAAGTTATATTGCTTCTTTCATCCCAAATAAATTACATAT
>JAOVYX010004051.1:0-38542 GCA_035668315.1 Drosera spatulata
CAAATTGGTCTATTTAGTCGCTAATTTCGCGACCAATGCTTGTGTTTAGTCACGAAAATGGCGACTAAAAAAGTAATAGTCGCAAAAAGAATTTAATTAAAGGAAGACAAAATGGCGACTAAACCCTATCTTGATCGCTAAAATGGCGACTAAACCCCTATCTTGGTCGTCAAATTTGACGACTAAACGTCTATCTTGGTCGCAAAAATTGGCGACTAAACCCCTATCTTGGTCGCCATGACTAAAACCCTATCTTGGTCGTCAAATTTGACGACTAAACGCCTAACTTGGTCGCCAAAGTTGGCGACTAAACCCCTTTCTTGGTCGTCAAATTTGACGACTAAAAAAAAGATTTATTCGTCATTTTTAGTTAGCGAGGAAGGTTTTAGCGAGAAAAATTTTTAATCGTAATTTAATCGTCCTTTTGGTTTTGCGACTAAAATTCCGCATTTAACGACTAAGAAGTTTAGTCGCCTGTTTACTTTTGATTTTTGTATGATTTAGGTGCCATTTTTCTTATGCAAATACTATCACTCCCATGAAAAATGGTGTTTTCTTCAGCAAAGTTTAAAATAAATAGATGCGAAAATTTGGTGAATGATATATATTTAATTCAATGGTCGTCAAAAATTCATAGGCTGGACACTCATGTTATCCAGAATCAAAAAACAAATCATATTCGTCCGTTAAACAGTTCAAGTAACAGTTTCTCCAACGAGTCCTAACCTAATCCGTTTAATCAAGTCGAATAAAGTACAAACCCAAACTGAAAAGTAAATACCGACCAGTTAATGTCCAACTTCCCCCACTAGAAAGGAACATTTGTTGGGTATCAATTTTTATTTTCTCAAGACGAAGTAAAAATAGCTTATCCTGATAACTTACCTGCATTCCAATGTTGAGAAAATCTGTAACCAAAAAAATGCTTGAATGTGAAGATCAACCTCAGTACAACCCACGACAACGACCTCGAACCTAACCATGGAGCAGATCACAAAGAGAAGAAGAAAAATTAAACGCCCATTCATGCTGCTGTCATTTCTCTACAAGAGCAAATGAAACGAAACATTCATGCTTTATGAAGCTTAGACACCACCCTTTCATAAGCATGTTGAATTTCTTTCTCGGTCATTTCGATTGTTTCATCGCTGTCATAACCATTTGAGCTACTACTGGCACCATTTCTGGTCTTGATCTTGTTCCTCTGGCTATTGTCATGCTTGTTACACATGCTGGGCTTTCGGTTCTCCATATATGAATCATCACGCAAGCTGTTGAGTTCTTGCTCATAGATTTCCTTGCATGATATAGCATGTTTGTGAAGATCTTCTTTCGATAGAGAAGCTTTAGAATTTCCATTGGCTTCCATCTTAATAAGTTCTTCAATCACGTGGGGGATGAAGCTCCATTGTTCGGTCAGTTTATGCAAATCCTAATCATAAACAAGGAATAAATACATTAACAAATCGCAATTTGCAGGAATGAAACAAGAGCACAAGTGTGAGTGTATACGAAATCGGAACATGAACTGTAGAGATCGATATGCAGGAAAGAATTCCCAACTTAAGGATAAAAGATGGAAGAGATCATTTCGGATCGACTGGGCATACTATATGTAGGTCGCAAGGGCCACCCGTGAAAGAAAATAAAATGATCTGCATAGCGTAGAAGCAAACAGAGTAGGAACACTGAAAACCAAGCAGTCAAATGATGTTAGTATTCTGCATGACGCTGTTATTAGATCTGATAACCGGAAGTAGACTATAAGAGTTCCATCTGTTTACCTCGAAGCCAACTAAGCTTCCTATTCAACACAAAGGTCAACAATAAAAACTGCTGAATAGATCTTCTCCCACTAACTCAGGTTGTAACTGTCGGTAAACTAGCCATCTGCCACGAGAACTAGGGAATGAAAATAAAAGAGCATATTTGAGGATTCGTAGCAACGCCTACCTCATTATTGTTGAGCAAGTCTATAGCATCCTGCAGACAAGTCAAGATCCCCTCAGCAGCAATATTCTTCATCTCGCTTGGCTCAGGCTGCAGAAGCAACAACAGCAAAGTTAAGCTTACTGTAAACGAGATTGCCACACTTCTGGACGATAGAAGACTATCCTTGACAGGTCAAGAACTGGAACTGGAAAAAAGAAAGGGAAAAAAAATGTAAAATATAAATGGAAACCGAGTCAGAAACATCTGATTAAATGTGGGAAGGTAGCAAACACTAGGTTCAAGGCTTACAGTTTACCCGATAATCATCATATCTTGACTCTTTTACCGATGCATATACATTTTCCTGTTCATATAATATAGAAGAAGATGTTCCATGGATTTACCTTCTCATCCTGGCTCTCAAGCCATGATATTGTTTTATTGAAATCATCACTTGCCCATCTCTTCACTTTCAAAGAAGATAGATTAAGCACTGGTGCTGCTGCACTTTTAACCACCTGGAGTAGAAGAACCTTTTTGTAAAAACAAATAAGGGACCTTTCCGAAACAAAGACACACCAAGACTTGGCCTCGAGGAGTAGGCCTGAGTTAGCCGCCCACCATAAGTACCTCAGCTAGCTCGGCCACTTGAATCTATTGATACAGTGTCATCCGCAAAGATAAAAAACCAAGCTTACAATCACATTACCTGAGTTTTTCTGGGAGGAAATGCTCCACTATCTGCCAAAAACAATTGATCAGAAGATTTCTAATCGAGCTATTCATAATTTAAAAATAGCGAAAGCATAGTTAGCATCATGTACAGACAATCTGCAAGAAACTGAAAGAGCATAGCACAAGGGAGCTGAGAATAATCATACCTCGATCAGCTTCATGGGATGTATTACTTCTCTTCCAAGGTCTTCCAGCATGCATAAGGTAACTATCAATCTCAACAAGCCTTTTCTGCACGTAACACTCGCTTATCCATTCCTAAAGTGCACAAATACAACATAACTTTAAGTGTAAAGGTACAAAAGCTATACACGCAGTCATGATATGTAGTGCAAGCCCATAAGCTACAAAAGTTACTTCTACAAACCTTGCTCACAACCAAAAATTTCACTACTTCATCAAAACATAAGCAACGGGGGAAACCTGAGCAGAGTATGGAGCAAGCTTCTAATACTTGACCAAAACATGTTGGAACAAGAATCAAAGAGGAGATAAGGCCTTGCACATTACTTGGCAATATTTTCTTTGGCATTTGAAAGTGGGACTATAATTTTAGAATGCGATATGGTAGAACCGACACTACAGTGGATGAATAACATAAAAAAGGTCTATGCTCATCCAGGATTTTAGTTTTCATATGCTCCCTACTTCAATAGTGCAGCCTCCATTGGTGCAAATATTGACAGATTCAAGGGCAAAAAAGCACTTGGGAGAAGAAAAAAATCTTCAGATATTTACCATGTTGTAGTGATCACACCCACCATGACCAACAAAAACTAAAAGTAAAAACAACTCAAACTAACACGTAAAGCGATATGGAGGTGCTTCAAGTATAAAAGGATATACACCTTTGAAACAATTGAACCACAGTCTGCCTCAACTTGCCGAAACTTGGGAGTATTAGGAAATGCGCACACCAAGAGGGTGCAGTTTGAGTTCCAGTCTTGTTGAAATTCTGCTCCCATTTCCAGGGCCTGTGACCTCAACATACCGCGCTCTGGATTGACAAATCCAGAAAGCACAAAAACCACTCCTTCCTTCAAAACAAAAAATAAATAAATAATAAAATAAATAAATAAATAAATGGAAGTTATCCCATATATACTTCAATCTGTCTTATGTATTGAATTTGGTTGGTACAAAGAACAGGAAAAATTGCATCAGGTACCATAATCTTGGTTAAATCTGTAGTGCTTGGACCAGTCGATGTGGACTTTCTTTTGTTTCCAGTGGTCTCTTCCTTTTGTCTCCTTGTTTCATCTCGCTCACCCGCTGTTCCCGGGATTGCATCATCTCGAACATCGTCATCGGCCACGTCATCACGTTGTTTCTTTCCCTGAGACTTACTCTCTCTCAAGGCCATCCAAGAAGGTAATTTCCTCGTGGCCCCACCATCAGGACTTCTCTTTGAAGTAGACATCCGGTTGGATGCTTCCTATCTTTCTAGTTTCTGAATTAGGAAAGTTAAAATTAACTTTGATCCTCTAATACTGAAACAAGAGTAAAAGACTAGCGAAAGCAATTTCGTAGCTGAAGTGCCGTACATATTATTACCTACAGAGCTAAACAAGTTTCCCAACAGAAAGAATGTTTCTTTACACAAGTGAACAATATCAGCTCAACACACAAAAATTTATAAATTAAAGCTAGAATGCATCAGAATGATGCTTCAGGTAACTATGATGTACTACACAATATGACCTCGAAAAATCCCAAAAAATGCATCAGATTTGAAGTATTAAACATGTGCTCTCTAAGCTATAGCCAACATTCAACCCTGCCATAAACCTAAGTCTATGTTTGTAAATAGAATAGCACAACGATATTATTCGCACCATAACAACATATTGTTCGCACCAAAACGTCCAGGGGCAACCACATAAAATCGAAGAAAAGTAAAAATCATTATACCCGAGTTCAAGAAATGTTTGGTACAATCACTTTTCTGAGCCACTCAGACACTCTCTCGCATCCATTGATTTCAGCCAGTCATCAAATCATATCACAGACCCCAAGGAAACCAATGCACAAGAATTTCCAACCAACTGCACAAAAACGATCACATTTCATTTCCAGTTCAACTCATTCTAAAACCCGAACTCTCGTAACATCGAGATAAGCCGCCCAAACTCAAAAGTCGCATTAGGTCAAATGATGATCGATTTCACAAAAATCTCCCTCCGATCCCCAAACGCAGACACATAGAAACCTAACTGTGACACTCGACAAACCAAGTCATGTGTATGGAGACGAGAAATGCGAGACGAGAGAGAGAATGCAAGAAATGAAATCTTTACATTTTGCGGATTCGATCGAGAGAAGAGAGGAGCGATCTGGTGAGCGAAGCGGCGGCGCTCGGAGGTGGAGCGGTGCGGCGATGTACGGAGTGTGCGGACGACGGCGTGGAATGGAATTGGGTGAGGTTTTGTTGGAGTTGACGATGAAGGGAAACGATCGCCGCCGGCCTTGTTCGGTTCACTGAACACAGAACCGCTTTCTTTGCTTGTTCTATAAATTGATTGGAGTGAACTTAAAAGTGGTTGTAATCAAGAATGGGAAATGGGGATTTATTGCTATCATCACACGTCAATAGTTGCAAGTATTTTTTGTTTCGTCTTCTAGGACCCTACCGATGTAAGAAGGGCTATAAAGTCGAAGATAAGGTTTTTTTATTAGATTCATTTCGTGAAATTGTAATAGAATTTTTTCAGATATTTATTTGATTGTTTTAATTTTTCCTCATATCTTTTTCATTGATTGGTTATAATTGCTAATCCCTGTTGTGAAATCGCAAGAGTTAAAATAAGACGATGCTAGGCTCTATTTAAAATCGATCCAATGCTTCTGAGCTAATCTTAGAAAATGAACAGCCACGATCATCTCGATCTCCATTGAAATTAACACAAAACACCGAAGAAAACCAACACCAACTGCCCTCGATCTTCTCCATCATTTCCAACAACCCTTCCGCGTTCCACCATAGAAACGAAGAACTCACAAGAGAAATAGCAATCCCATGAAATAACCGTCCATTTCGAATGGATTCTTGCAAATTCATATGAAATTAGTGTTAAAATGATATGGAAAATACGATGGCACATGAGATTCCATGATTTTTAGATAGGGATCCCTTGTTCCATTATGGCTAGGCTGACCATCTATCTTCCCCACCCGCTTCGTTTCTGCGATCGTAATCAACAGTCGGCTGCTTGGAGGCGTGGGTGTCTCAGAACTTCGCAGCTTTGGGTGAGGCCGTGCGGGCGACACTTCGAGGGCAACATCAATTTTCCATTCTTTCCGTTTCAATGAAATCGAGATGATCGTGACTGTTCATTTTCTAAGATTAGATCAGATCGATTTTAAATAAAGCCTAACATCACCTGAGGTTGTGTGATGTTAGAAACAAATCCTCTTGCCCATCAAGAATAGGGTTACTTTATGAACAAACGTTGTGTATCCTTAAAATCTAATGACCGAGATGACATTTTAATAATATTGATAGATAAGCGAAAAGCGGAATAAAGAAGTAGGAAAACGATAATATCGTTTCCGATTGCATCATTCAGACTAGTCGTGAACTATGGGAGATAAGTTTATCACCCTTTAATAACCATATCATCCTTGAACACATTCCCGTCTTTTACGTGTTCGGGTCTCTCTGTTGGATTTCTATACATTTCATGCCCAGATTAGTTGCAATGAGGCCGAGAGGCTTGAGGCTGCGAAAATATAGGTGGCCTAACTGATAAGCCAAGAACTGAATCTTCTCCTGCAGATTAGTTCCTTAATTGTGCACGAATTGAGCACATTATCGACCAAGCTCTTGCATTTATGGTGTCGATTGCCTTATGGTACGTTGCAACTTTTGTGATGGACGCTCACGAACTACATCTTCGACTGATATTCTAACCTGTGAGTGCTGTGTACTAGCTAACTGATAGTCTAAAAGTCAGATGATGCAAGCTTCCATAGAGGGAAAGCATTACGCAACTAATTTCTTGTTAGAAGAATGTTTCATGTGATTTTCATCAAAAAAGAAGAAGAATGTTTCATGTGCCGCTACAAGCAGTAACCTCATCTATCTGCCAATCTGACTAGAAAAATGGGATGTTATGTTACAGGAAAACGTCACTTGATTCTCATGCACTTGAAGAGTACCTCGAAGAAGATCTTGTACATTTGCCTCTTCAAGTACATCTTCTCCACCTTCTCTCTCCCTCTCGCCCCCATTTCCCGCCTCGCCGCAGGGTTCTCCAGCAGGAACCTGAGGTTTTCACCTAGTACTTTGTTCCCTTGCTTACCCACAGGATGCAACAATCCTGTTACATTGCTCTCCACTATCTCTTTCGTTCCTCCAGCATCTGTTCCAAGCACCTGCACCATGGTAATTAGGTGTGAGGCTAATCCAAAAAAACTTCAACCTCGAAGTAAACAAATATCTCAAATGCACAACATGAAGTCACAAATACAATACTATTTCTTTGGAACAATCCATTTTACTTGTTTAGCTTTGCCTGCAATTCAACCACTATTTTCCTTTAATTTTCCAAGTTCTGAAATCTGCAGCAATATTGTTGCAGATTATGCTTCTGTGCGCGGTAAGTGCATTTTATCTACACCGCATATACCACAGTGCCAATTTCATCAGATGATTCTGCAGGGACACAACATATACCACAGTGATGGTGGTGCAGACACGGACATGCATACCCTTGCTTTGACCGGTTAGGCATAAGATGAACTTTCATCCAAGGTATATATTTACTCAGAGCCCAGATCTTTGGCTTCAATTGTAGCGATTTCAACCCACATGAAGGGAAAAGGAGTAAAGGTCTTTGCAGGGCTATGCTTTAGTTGTGCTAAGACAGCAATTCGATAGTTCGCTTATCTCCACCACTCTGATATAAATTGAACAAATAGATGTTGGCATGCGTATGATCTTCTAAGGATAAGAAAACCATGCCCCATGTTGAAATGATAGGCAAATTGTTTTTTGAAAAATCAAACAGAGGCACAGAGATGATATTGAACTGCTGGCATGCTAACTAGTCAGTGTAGTAATCTAAGAAGTCAGAACAAAAACCATGGCAGCAGATGAAAGCCGAAGCAAAGTAAACAATCACTGAAAAGCAAGAAGTTGGATACCGGAAGTCCAAATGCCATAGCTTCAATCGTCACTCTTCCAAATGTCTCCCCTATCCCCTGTCCGCCAAATATGATGACACCAATAATTTCAGCACAACCAAAAGATGGACTTACTATTAGATAATTAGGAAAAAACAAGACAGTAGGTGCATCAGAGCAGATGCATAAACAGCAAGCTAATACCACATACATCATGTAAATCTTGATCATGTGATCTTCTGTTTTACACGACATAGCATCAGACTGATAATACCAAATACAACCATGTTTATCAGATCTCAGATGATAGTGTCTAGCTCAGAGCTGAAAAGAGAAGAGATTATGCACCTGAGAGTTGATGACATAAACATCAGCAGCAGAATAAAGCGAAGCAACTCGTGTAGTGGCTGGAGTCCACAGAACTGACTTGGACAAGTTAGAATGCTGGGACAGAAATCTCAGCATTTCTTTGACGTAAAGTACTTTATTACTTTTCGATCCAACTGAGCCAATAAGAATTTTGAGATTCTGCCTTCGTGGTTCTGGTACGGACTTGATTTTCCTGTCTGGATGAGAAGCAGCAGACTCCGTGATCTCTTCTCTGTTAATGGAAATAGTATGCACCGTTTGCTTATCTTTTTGATGCGATCTAGACTTGTATGACAAAATTTGCCCTCCAGAGGTCTGCTTCCTTGGTTGATTCTCAAGCAAACCCCTCAGCCTCAACTTCCGAGCCAAGCCAGACCTATCTTGGTCAGTCCCTAACACTATCTTGGTTCCAGCGTCACTCTGAGAAGTGTGTTCTTCAATGATCAAATGGGCTGATTCAAGAAGCAGAAGTTGACCTTTTGCAGCATTGATACTACTAAGTGCCATCACAAGCATATCGTTGTCACTCAGCCCCATCTCTTGTCTAACAGCATGACGCAGTATCTTTTGCTTCTCACGCATTTTCTCCGGGTTGAGTGATGGAGTATTCAGTGAACAAGCAATGCCTGCTACAAAAGCCAGTGCATCATTGACAGAGAGCGGAATCAATGAAGTCTGGGTATTTAACTTGATTTTTTCCTCCTCGCACCAGGATAACCATTGTTTCAACTGAAGTTCAGAAAGGAAAATGAGCATCTTCACTCGGTTAAGGACAAGCTTCGAGCGATCAAAGTACTCACGCCGGTTCTCCATGATCCACCAGGCTATCTGATTTGAACCAGGAGGGAAATGCACAAGATACTGCTCTGTACCAAAAACAAGAAAGATCAATAAAAAACAACTACTAAAACTGAAACAATTGTAACATGCCTCAATAATAACTAATCTAGCAAAGGACCTTACCTATCCATGATGCACAGACAGCTGATCCAGCAATCACAAGATCTGCTTTCATGGCGGCTTTAAAGCTGTGTTCTGCTTTATCACCAAGCACCTTGATCTTTCTTCTGACAAGCTCCGACATCAAACCACCTTTCTTGCACAGGACTACCGCTTGAACTGTTGCCCCACAGCTTAATAACTCAGTAGCTAACTCCAGCATGGAGAGGGGAGCACCAGTCATTGATAGCTCATGGAGCACCAGAACAAAATTCCTCGACCAGACAAGGCGTGCAAAAAGATCATTTCTGTCACAAGTTCCTGTTCGCTTCTCAGGACTCCATTCTAGAATTCTGTCCTCTATTGATCCAAATGGACCAACCAGTAACCCATACGTCGCATTGCTTTTAGGTATTTTCTCTTCCTGTACCACCACATTCTGGATTCTGTTCTCATCGACAATCTTCTGTTTCCTTTGAGTTTTACCACGTGAAACACGCCTTGCTGTTTTAGTCCTTTTTCTGGTCGTTAAACTTTGAAGAGAATGAACAATGCCCTTTGTGGCAAAATCCACAGATGTATTTTGCATCATGTGTCTCCGACTCCCCACAAGACTATCATTAATCTCATTTTTCACTTGCAGCAAAATTTCATCTGAGATAAGTTCTCGTCGACTTTTCTGTTCAGAATCCAAAAGCTCACTATCGTCTCCATTACCAAATCCAATGAGTTTTTCCTGATCGTTGCCATGTGCCCACCTTGACTGGACATAGAATGCCCCATAAGTCCAGAGAGTTATCAGAAGTAACCAATATACTACCCTATTACTCCTAAACAACTGAGAAGCACTGAAACCAAATCTATCATCTCTTCGAGGGGTCCGACTAGAATTCAATCTCCTGAATGACGGAGAAGCCCTTGGAGTCAATCGGCCAGACAATGTAGACTTCAAGACGCCAGCAGGTCTCAGTGAAGAGGATCGAGTATAGTTACCTTGTGAATCCCCATTATTGTTGCTTTCTCCCATTGATCTTTTCCAAATTATTCAAAGACCGGTCTCATCAGCATAGTGTGTTCCCAAAAAGGAACACTATAACCCAAAATATCCACAAAAGAAGTAAACTTATATGCTTCCGGAATCTGTGGTGAGAAATACAGAAGAATTATTTATCTCAAGTCAGAATAATATAATGCATCAAATACCCTCAATATGGAATATCAACTTCAAAGAGAAACATCTTGCTCAGAGCACATTGGCAATCAATCGAGTGATAAAAAGTAAGAACAACATTCTTTTCGTCCATGATCAGCATGAAGGGAAGTACCAACTTCGGTACCAGACCAAGTCATGAAAAGAAGCTGTTGTTGCTTTGCTAGATGATTAGGAAAGCAAAGAAGACTCTCCTTCTAAAACTGGCAGTTAATATAGCATAAATACTAAATGAGTAGCCGAAAGTCCACCCGTAAAAGCCATTGCGTCGCTTTGATCCTGGATTCCCTACACTAAGTTCGGGAAAAAAATAATACCAAAATGATCAAAATTCAAGGCATTTTCCCAGTAAATGGCCTCGACAAATCTTGGTTGATCAGTTTCATGGGAGAAACCCCTACAAGTTTCATTTATTTTATGTCCTAATCTTCTTAACTTAGAAAGAAAACATAAACGGTTGGATTTACTTGATTAATATCCGAAATCTATGTCCTGTGCTAACATTTATGAACCACAGCCCGCAAATTTTCAACAATCATCAACTGCCTGTTTGGTTGGTCCAACTTCAAGTCCCTTGAACCTAGAATATCACACTCCAATCTAGGCTCCAGCACAAAACCTCTAATCCTCGCCGCTTTCTCTAATCCTTCTTTCGTTCCACACGCTCTTGTGGTTACTTTTACAACAATGTTGTCAACGAGACGTGAACTAACTGATATACTAACAAGTTTCATTGCCTCAAAACCGAAAGAGTCCCCCAGAAATCACCACATTTATCTCAAAAGCGACTTTCACAAGCACATAAACAGATCAACAGAAACACCAACTTCACAATCAACACTAAACCAAAGCATCCGATTCCGATTTCACAGTCAGCGAAGCTAGGATTTCTATAACTACCCAATTCACACAACCAAAAACACAGATCAATTCATCGTTGAGCACAACGCACGGATTGAATTCATAGTTCGATCAAGAACAACTAAACAGAATACAAATTCCACTCAACCAATAACCAAAACATCCACCTGAAAATGCTCTCCACAATCAGTTGAGCAAATTCTTCACACACGAATCCTCAACAACCACCACTTCACTTCGCAGAACAAACCAAGCATTGCAAGAATCACATCACAACAAGATCTGAAACTCGAAACTAAAGATCGCCGCCGCCGCGAGAAGTCGCCGCCGGCGGAACAGATCTCGATCGGCGGCGAGATGAGAGAAGAGGAAGTGCGATGGTGAAGGGAAGGAGGATCGGAGAAGAGGAGAAGTGAGGCTGACGACGGCGAAGGAAATGGCGGCGGAGAGGAAACCGGAAAGTGAAAGAAGAAAACGGAGGACAGCAAGAAATGGAGACGAAAAAAAGAGGACGATGGACAATTATGCTGAATTTATTTTGTAATTTGTTCAACCTGTATATTATCCCGTCACAATACTCCGTGTAAGATCAATATCAATGGAACCAGCCAACGATTTGAAATCCAGTGATTACTTACTCCATTTTAATAGAATTATAATTGTTTAATTTTATATGATATTATATATATACATATATATTAATTTTTTATGTATAGATCAGATTATTTTTTGATTTTGTGAATGAGAGAAGTGATAGAAATAAAAAAAAATGATTGACCTGATATAATATAAATAATAAGAATGTTTTGATTTTTTTTTTATAGAAAAAAAATTTCAAATAGAATAAGATTATAATTTAGTTGGGACGAACCAATTTAATAAATGTTTCAATTTTATTGGGACGGAATAAGTATGAGATTTCACAAAATACTCTCAGAGTAATTTGATTTTTTTTTTAAAGCACGAAGATGGCGTGCAAAATACTGTAGTTTTCTTGTATTCTCTCCGTCTCAATATATATATAACACTTTTCGTCTCAATATAGTACATACAACGCTATGATTTTTTATGTTATTTAATATTTATTTTGAGGAATTATGTTATTCGTTTCAACGATACGATCAAATTACGATCTTAATATCGGATTGAAGTATACAACTTAAATTATTATTAATGTTTCATAATAATTTTATAAAAAATGATATTTGATCGTTATACAATATGAATCAAAGTTCACATCGACATGTGTATATAACAAAATGTTGCATTTATGTTTAAGAAGGAGAGAGTATAACATATGACAGTTTAAGGAACACCGTTTGTATGTCACGGGAATGTGTAATCAATAACAAAAAAAAACTCAATTATTCCTATTTAAATAGGATCTTAAAATAACAAAATGTACGTACATTTATTCTTTTTGTCAATAAAACTGGCACGGAGAATGCATTACCCTTTACGAAAATATGATGATTTGATTGGTGTAATAAACTAAATAGTCTCTATCAGTCTCTATCGTTATACTGGACTCAATAATGAAGCTACTCATTGCTAATAACAGCCATTAGAGAATAACTTCATCGCAGAACACTAATAACGTGTAGCTAGACCATTCTCTATACCATAAAATATAGGAGTTGAATTGCCGAAACGAGGCAGGAAAGGCAACTGACATCCTTTTTTTCCTTTTCTTTTTTTTTCGTTTTTCTTTTATGACGATTGGATGATCTATGCTAGCGGACAGCCACAATTGGTGATCCAATTCCTAAAATATAACCACAAGGCTCGAGTCGAATCAATGACCTGATGGCCACTGCTCGAATGCTCGGGTACGGCTAAGTTTTAACGACTCGACATTCATCTCAAGGACGACAATCGGGGAACTACAGTATAACGAATTTCAGAGCTCCGCCATAGTGGTCTCTACAGGTAGCGAGCCCAACAGAAAACACACTATACGGGAAAGCAAACCAAAAGCTTGAAAACACTTGCTTCGCCGATCTGACAAATATCTGACCTTAAACAATGAGAATGTCCGAAGTACCTACTCTTAAAACAGTAATTATAAAAAAGGACACTTGCTATGGTTGATGTTTCACTCGCAAATCACCTGGACAATAATACAGATCCCGAGTCAAATAATTCAATAGACAAAATTATAGGTTAACGTCCAGCATCTTAACTCTGGGAGAAGAACCATAATACATATAGGGCCTGAAGGAGTTCTACATCAATAACTTCACTCGGCTGTTATTAGGCAGCGGTCTCGGCTTTGTCTGTTTCCATCGGCTCACCAGTAGCAGGGGGAACCTCGCTGCTTCCATCTTCCATATCCACGTTGGTTGGGGCATCCGCTTTGTCACCACCTGGAGAAGGGGCGTCTTGTGCCGGAGACTGGGCCTCAGGAGGTTGTTTCTCTGGAGTAGCAGGCTTTGGTGGAGCTGGTTTTGGTTTCGTCATTATCGGCTTACAGACCCTGTGGTCCAAATGCAACAAGATAACAAACAGCGTAACTTAGGCTAATTTAGAATAGCCGATTTGTTTAAACATAGCTTCAAATCTTAACAAGATCAGAAATCAAGTTAGGTCAACACTTTCAAGATATACGAGAGTTCAACAGCTGCTAACCTGTCAACTGCTTCTGTCTTCTTCTGCAAATCAGCTGACAGCAACACAGGAGGTGCAAATTTTGGCAGCTGTTCCTGTTGCTGCCTTTTCTCCCTCAACCAAGCTTCAGCTTCAACACATTCATTGAGAATCTGGGACAAGATCCAAAAAAAGGGTTTTCCGTCATCTTCTATTCAGGTTGGAACTTAAGTGTGTATTGAAAATAATCAAGTTGTCTCCTACCTTCTGCTTCTCTGCAAGGTCAATGTGATCAAAAGCAGAATCAGGTGACATGGCTGCTTCCCTGAAACTGTTGATACAGTGGACAAGCTGATCAATGAGCGGTCCTCGCTCGATGAACTCCTTGTGCCGTAGCTCAATGGGATCACCTTCCTGAAATATAAACATACCGTTTTGTGATCCGGACATACCGGGAAACAAGCATCTATATATTAATTTAAGAGCTCGTATATAGCATTTGCTACCTTCTTGAGTTCTTCAAGCTTGGCAACATATACACCTTTAGTTTCGTCTTCACCATCCTCATATAACCAGTCCTCTACATCCTGTAGTTTTGCAATGAGTTCATCCTTCTCGGATGGAGTAACAAAGTCATGATACTTATCACTCAGCTGCAAAGACAGTACATGCATAGTGTGAGCTAGGAGTGATCTTTTTCTTCTTCTTTTTTTTCTTTCAGAAAACAAAGAGATAAAAAGTCTAGATCCCGTGTACCTTGTTTCGCATGTCATAGACGTACGCTTCCACCGCATTTTTCTTGTCTTTTGTTTCTTCCATAACACGATCTTGTAAAGCCATTTCAAACTCCTTCTCTACTGCTTTCTGCAAATCTGCTGGTGAGAGAGCCCCATAAACAACTTCAGTAACAGGAATATTGATCTTCTTCACCTTCTTCTTGGAAGCTTCAGCCTGCACAAACAGATCATGCACATACTTTGAAATAAGATTATTTTGAATATAAATTGAATACTTGATCCAATTGTGATACTTGCGCAGACATGATATTAATTAACTGACTGAAAGTTTTGCTACGAAACATCTGCATATATAAATGAAGTTGTTGCAACATATATCACATAAATAATAAAAACTCGTTGCTCTACTCGGCTGCCAAAAAGTGGCAATAGCCGTCGCAAACCAAGTGGGAAAATCTTTCACTATTGAAAAGTAGAAACCGGGAAATCAGGGGAAAAAAAGGAAAACAAGTAAAAACATGGGTGACGACAGGCAAGTCTGCGACAAAACCATTTTTTGGTCTTTTCCAAGAAGAATATTTTCGCATCTTGTACCGCAATCTATATCCTGCGGTAACTCTTCGTCTCAAAATCATTATACTTGTTTGAGACTATATCCTATCTACTCCATCATAATCTTTAATACTTGTTCCTCTTTTATACAAAAATTTATTCAGGTCTTTCAACGGCATGCAAAGGATACGCACTAACAATTAGCGGAAGTCAAGTCCCCTCATTCTCCAAAAGACGTTACCTTAGCATCTGTTTCCATCTGCACAGGCAGTTCTTCAGGCCTTGGAACACCATTTTCAACACCTGGGCCTTCAGCGGCATTCTTGGCAGCATCTTGCATATTAACATCAGACACAGAAGCGCCTGCTGGTGCAGCATCACCAGATGCATCATCTGTCTCCATCTTGGTCGTTTCTTTTGATGCCTCTTTAGACACGGGGACTTCAACTTCTTCCTCTTCCAAGAGCTAAGATCAAGAAACGTGAACAAATGACACTTTTGAAAACACCAGTTACTATAATCTTGCTGAATACCAGAGGCAAGGACTTACTGTAGCTGACTCTACGGAAACAATGCCATGCAAGTTCAAGCGAACTTTCAGCTTCAGCCTGGCACGCTCTCCATTAGCCGATTGGAAAGGCCCAATCTGTCAATCAAAATCATGTCAATCTCATAAGAACAACTACTAGTCACAATTTTAATCAAATTCATGCGCTTGAGACCTTTATATATGAGGGTATAATCTGAAGTCACTAACTCATCGCAAATACCGGAAAACACAAGAATAGAAAAAGGCGATATCGAGCATCACAAGCCATACTGACCGTATAAGTGCTTATTTTAGCAGGCACCTGAAGCTCACTGACATCAGCATACTGCACATCCACACTAAACGTGCTAGAGCGGTAAAATGTCAAGGCCTTAATACTGGGTATTGGATTCCCTTTGGGGAAAACAATGGTGCTCTGGAAGCCCTCACTAGCTACGTTTTGTGTATCTGGAGCGGAACCTTTCCATGAGAGAGCAATATCAAATGGGAAACTCTCATTGACCTGCAAAAGCAACGTGTCATGTTCATCAGATAACTTGAATTTGATGGCAATTCAAAGGCACCACAAGCTTTGATTCACCTGACCCAGCAATTCCATCCCACAAAGAGACGTTAACGATGATACATGCTAATTTTATAACGTTCATAATTCAGCACACTTCTTAATATACCAAAAAGTTCTTGTATAATAGTAGGACCACGTGAAAATAAACATGATCACATAACAGATGCACATTCAAACTACCCTGCTAAAGAAGCAGAAAGCAAAACACCATTATTTACCTGGAACTCCCTGACTTTGAATGTTGGACTCAAAATTGCACACTGCAATGCACAACCCTTCGCCACACATTCACTTGCATTCATTGTCCTCCGGGGCTCCTTGCCAAAAAATTCAGTCAAGATCTTTATCACTGCGGGTACACGAGAACCAGAACCGACAACTTCAACAGCATAAATGTTCTCAACCGTGACACCAGCTTCTGCAAGCGCCTTCTCCAATGGCTTCTTCACCCGCTCCAAAATTGGGATGCTAATTTGTTCGAACTCATCTCTCTTGATAAAACCTCTTACATCCTTCTCATCCATCAGACACTCAATATTCAACGGTGCCCCCGGGTTCGCACTGAGAACCTTTTTCAATTTCTCACAAGCCGCTCTGAGTCTAAGGCAAGCTCGAGCATTCTGGAACACATCAATCTTGTATTCTTCCTTAAACTTTGCAGCAAAATGCTGAAACAACACCTCATCAAAGTCCCGACCCCCGAGAGATCTATCGAATGAATGAGCTAAGATTTTTAGCTGCCCTTTCTTGAAACCAGCAATGCACACCTGCATACTGGCGTGTCCAATATCGACAAATGCAACATTTAGTTGATCATTCTCTGGCAAATCGGTCTTGTAAATTCCGTACGCTAATGCAGTTGCAGTGGTTTCATGAATTAAACGCAATGGACGCAAACCAGCAATGGTCGCTGCGTCCAATACAGCTCGCCTTTGGAGATCCGTAAAATATACCGGAATCCCGATACAGCAATCTACAACTGCCGCATTCAAGTTCTTCTCCGCTATGCCCTTCAAATTCGAGAAAACCATACCTAAAACCTGTGTAGGTGTGAAAGTCCTGGATTCTCCAAGATACCTCGCATGGATCAATGGGAATCCATCAGGGCCTTCCGTCACTGTGAATGGAAGTCCCTTAATATCCTTTTGCAGTTCAGGATCAGAGAACGGCCTCCCAATCAATCTTTTAATCTGAGAAATGGAGTTCTTCGGATTCATCATTATAGAGGCAGCACCGGCGGTCCCAATAAACCGCTGCTTATCACCAAAGCATACAATAGCTGGAGTCTCACGCTTTGACTCGTCATTGAGAACAACGTCGATCCCCCTCTGCCTTGCAACGGCAACAACACCACTCTCATTTCCAAAATCAAACCCGACCACACTCATGATTGATACTCAACACCTACAAAGTACAAAATAGACCATGAACTACGTGGAATTAGTGATAAAAATGAAAGCGCATTGTTAAAATCCTCAACATATACTCTGGAGCAAACCCTAAAGCTGTAGGGACAGAACAAAACCAATGCACCAACAATCTATATCCAAATTCACATTCTAATCATCGCTAAATCCTACTCTTCATAGAGTCATATATCATGAGTCTGTTCTTTGCTTCCAATAACTGATCCACAAGTCACAGTTGCAGGAAATCCAATACAGCGACTGTACAACAAGAAGATCAATACAGGTCCAACTAGAAAGATCAACCAATGGCAAATCGTCCTGTATTTTCTCTCAATCTATCCGATCAAGTACTACTAAACTCGCAATGTTTCACACTACACTCAATTGCAGAAATCACCACACCTACAATGCGAACACATTTACTATTAGATCTAAACAAACAACCAACCAAGTTGATTCATACTTTTGAAGCACCCCTAAAATCTAAGACAAACACAACCAGAAAAACATATCAATGTTTTATCCGAATGTAGTTCGCTTCATAAATATGGATCATATAATTACTTCATCCTCATCCAAACTACTTACTACTTCTAAAGTTTAAATACCGAATCTATCGACACAACATTGAAATTCAAACCATACATTCTACATCAAATCTCTCCAACGGACTGGTTCATACTCCATGATCCACCAATCACACGCAGGTTTTCATTCAAAAAGCACACAGGGAAACTCAATTCGCATTGTCTCGATTCACAAATCAACTAAACGACCTCAAATTACACAAAATCGAATCGAACACACACACAGTCGATCACATAATGCACGAATCTGAACACATCGATTAGATCTGCGAATCCAAATCGAATCACTCGATCGCTTCCCATACCTGCTACTAGAGACCTGCTTATGAATCCGACGACGATTCCGGCCGAGGCGGCGGCGGCGGCGAAACGGTGGTGGAGTCAGTGAAGAAAAACGACGAGAAAGAATTAATAAGCTCAGAGTATATAATGAGTATCAACGAGGTTTGGGTGATTATGATTTTCTGGAAAAAGAGGAACGAGAGTTGTCTAGAGAGACTATAAAATTCTAGAAACATCTTTTACATTCATGGTTGGTCGACCACGACTCCACTCGAGGGTTTGTGGAGAGATGCAACTTGAGTATTGTTTTGGGCCACTCCTTTCTGGGCCCTTGCTGGATTGAGGGTTTAGCTTATGTGGGCTTTTCCAGCCTCTTGTTGTATATTCCTTCGTTCAATGTGCATTTTTTTGATAGTTTAGCATCCTTACAATGCCATGACATGCATGTGGCAAAAATATAAAACTAAATTATTATGAATATTTTATGATTAAAAATATAAAAAGAAAATTTTATCGTTGTACGATTTGTGTCAAAATTTATCTTGATAAATATGATAGTGAAAATGCTAACTAAATGGGAAAGTGGGAGTAAATATTGTGTTAGATTAATATGTCTCAGTATCTCAGTATTAATAAGATTTGAACTCAGAACACTTTAAACCAAATTCCCCGTTATTTGGACCAATATGCTTCTTAAAGTACAAGAAATGCACAATGACACCAGAAAAATGCATTCCAAGTGGTTTTGGTGAGTCAACCCTTCGGCTCATCTACAGAACTGATCAACAACACACTTGAGAGGACAGGTAGGTATACATGTCGAATAGATGCTGAGGATTCATTTGACTGATAGCTGATAAACCCTCTACAACTTGTCATCTCTGTTCCTTTCTATCTTCTTCTACAAAGCTCTACCTAACCTATATATTTTGCCACCTCCTGGCCAAAGAGATTGATCATATCTCAATCATCATGCTCACAGCTCACTTGCCCCTCTTCAATATCAAATCCACACATCCTCTTCTATCATGGTATGTTTCTCTTCATCTCCATATTCATTGAGTTCGGTTCTAAATAACCTTGTTATATTGTTTTATAATCTTCAACGTTCAATTCGAATCAGTTCAATTATGCTTATTGTTTTGCTCATGCACGAGAACTTCAAGATATAAGTGATGATCAATCATCTCATCCGTGTTTGTATTCTTTCTTCTATCGATTTCGTTAGTGTTCATCTCTCTGTTGTTCCATATAATGGTAGAATACATATTCCCCTATAAAAGCGCTGCACATTATTATAACCATTGATGGAGTTTATAAACGGCAATCATGATAGAAGTGACCGAAGATTTAGAAAGTTCAGATAAGCTAGGATTGCAATTTCCTTTGGATTCTTCCAAGTTTGTATTGCGTTTATTATTCCAGATTTCGTTTAACTTGTCTCCTTAACCTTCTTTCGAAACTAAGTTATAATAGTAATAATTTATCAGTTTGCATTTCCTTTTTTTAGCCAGATGAATTGTTCTTGCAGCATTGAACGTACTCATAGCTTGATCACCAAGAAAATGCCAATTAGTGATTGTTCAAATACTCCAATTCACAAGGCAATATTTTCAGATCTTTAATGGTAGTACAAAGAAGCTTCAAGGTTCATTCTCAAAAAAAAAAAAAAAAAAAAAAAAAAAAAAAAAAAAAAAAAAAAAAAAAAAAAAACTGCAAGGTTATTCAAAAGCATAACAAGTTACTCAACCCCTCTTTCTGTTCCTGATTTTGTTACTGGTGCAGTCTATTATGCCGTTGATGTTTCGGTCTCTGGTGAGGCTGGTGTCGTCGCTTGTCCATGATCCGACAGCAGCCCTGACGACACTGCTATACTACGGTGATCTCCTCCCTCGAAACCTTAACTTGGAGCGATTGGTTAGTCGAGATTTGCTTCACGAGGAGAACTATTTGTTTCACTTCCTCATCAATGTGCTGAGGTGTTTTTGGTAAGCTACTAGTACTCATGGGCATTACTGAATCAGAGCATATATAACAGGGTCCTGAATTGGAACCTAAAGGAACCTGAAAGATACCATATTCGAAACTTTTATGCGTTCTCATTTCATCTAATGAAATGGTATGCTAAATGTCGATGTTTCAGAGAGGTGGAGACGATGATCGGAGAAGAGCCTGCAATCGCTCAAAACTGAGGAATATTCATGTCTAGATGCGAAGTCCTGCGGATTAAGGCCTGTATTGGAAATTGTTTGTAATATCATACTATATGATTCAATTGGTACAAGCTCAGATGTTTGTCCTAGGAGTCCACTCATTGCCTTGTTTGTAGATGTAAGTTGAGGTATGTACCAAATTATCAGGCATCTGATTACTGATTTTTTTCCCCCAAATTGCACAAAGCGGCCTCAAAATCATAGACAATGGCTGCACAACTGCGACCCTTGAGTTGCTGTTACACACTGGGCGACAGACCCTTTGGAAATCAGGACACATTGCAGCTTCAACTCGACGCTGCAGGGATCACCTACTCAGTGCAATTGAGTCTCCTACTGAAACTAATTCAGATCATAAATATTCACATCACCAACAAAGAAAGATCACAGAATCCTCGATTACTAACAGTCAATCGTCTAACATTCAATGGAACAGACAAAACTGAATTACCCTTTACAGAATCCTATGCACCTCATCAAAGTCTGACACACAGCAACAACATCACAGAACAAGGATTTGCTGTGTGACGGCGAAGCAGAATAGAATCCGACAAAGCTGGACTGCTCAGTATCTACTGCCTCCTCTACAACTCAAGGCTCATCACAGTTCGACACAGCAAGAAGCATCACAGATCATGGATTTGCTGTGCGACGAAACAATGCCGAATCTGACAAAACTGAACTATGTACTATCAAGTGCCTCCTCTATTCGACAGCCAGCAACAAACGTCACAGAACCAAGATTTGTCCTGCGACGAAACATCCGAACTGGACAACACTGAACTACTAATATATCTACAGACTCAGTCCAGCACATCACAAGTCTTCGACACCCAACAAGACAAAACCAGAATCCACACAGCGACTCCACCCACAGAACAAACAGTATTCGTCAACAAAGAACCCAACAAGAAGCCTCCAAACATCCTCAAGAACGTAACACCTCATCATGTATTGACTCAATTCAATCAAGAATGCCGACCTCGGCCATCCTCTCGATATCTTTACACCTACTCACTGCCTCGACGAGCCTCCTGATCCTAGTCTCAGGATTCAGATCATCAAACACCTCGATGCCAACAAACACCCCGTCGCACCCCAACTGCCTCATCAATGCCGCATCAGCCGGAGTCACGATCCCACCAGCCGCGAAATGCAATGCAGGCAACCTCCCCATCTTCTTGGCCAAATCAACCACATCGGCCCTGCAGTTATACTTCTGACCAAACGAAATCAACTCATGATCCTCAGTATCCAACAACTCCCTCATCCCCTCCATCACGCGCCTCACGTTCCCCATGGTCTCTGCCACATGTCCCGACCCATCACGTCCCCTTGGGTGCGTATCATCGACGCGCCCTCACTAATCCTCCTCAGTGCCTCCCCGATATCACGCGCCCCGCATATAAAATGACACTTAAACCCTCGCTTATCAATAAAAGTGTCATGATCCCCCGCACACAACAGCTCGTTCTCGTCGATGTAGTGCACGACGTTCATCGCCTCGATTATCTGAGCCTCGACGAAGTGCCCGACGCGGCATTTGGCCACGACCGGGATCTTGACGGCGGCTGCGACGGCCCTTATGTGGCGGCGATCGGCCATGCGGCAGTTGGGGAGACGAGGGTCGTTGACGGAGATGGCGCACGCGCCCGCAGATTCAGCGATCTTGGCTTGGTCGGGGGTGGTGACCTCGACGATGACGCCGGAGAGGGCGCGTGCGGTCGTGTGGCAGAGGATGACGGACTTGCTCGGTGATGAGGGACCTTTCGGGGACGTCGCGGGGCAGAAGACCAGGGGCTTGCTCGGTGATGTTGGTGGTGTTGTAGGGTTTGGACTCGGTGATGTTGGTGGTGTTGGTGGTGAGGGACCTTTCGGTGCCGTCCCGGAGCTGTAGATTAGGGGTTTGCTCGGTGATGTTGGCGCTGTTGGTTGTGTTGGACTCGGTGATGGTGGTGCTGTTGGTGGTGTCGGACTCGGTTTTGGTGCAGTTGGTGGTTTTGGTGGTTTTGATGCTGTTGGAGGTTTTGGAGGTTTCGATGCCATTGGAGAGAATGGATCAATCTTGGGGTTTGTTGGGAAATGGCGGGAGAGGAGAGTGAGTTTGTTGTGGTGGTCGTTGGAGATTCTTGGTGGGTTTTGGAGAGGAGTGTGTGTTTTGTAGGAGGGTGTTGAAGATGATGGAAACGACGGCGTATTTGGGCGAGGTGGTTTGGAGGATGAGATGGGGTGGAGCTAGTTTGGGCCGGGCTGGGAGAGTGGTGAGGCCCGTGAGGGTTTTGTGGGTTGGCCCAGTCTCCGTTGTAACGGGGAGTTGATAACACTTGGGTTGTACACTTGTACTGGAAATGTGTGATGGAAAATGTCAAAATCAGAATAGATGAAAAGTTCATACGATCCACGGATCCAGTAAGCTTTATCACGATCTTGTTGGTCCTGAGATCCCGTTTTTAGTTTTCTCGATTTCTATGTACCTTATCTTACATGTACGATGTGTTATTAATTTGGATCCTTATACTCCTGAAAAATATGTTGTGCAATAATCGTTATTCAGATGCCATATTGTTTGCATTCATATCTCTTTCCTGTCATTTATGTCTCCTTCTTTCAAACGATATCAAAAAACTTATTACTCCATAAAGCATCATTTAGTCATACAAGACACAGTTTGACCGAGAAGGATGCAATTTATCAGTTGCCCCAAAATTTCCAGAAACACGGAACATCTTGCACACTGTATCAGCGTGCGTGGTCCTCATCCTAATATTTTTTTCTTCGATTTTCTTGTTCTAGCATGAACAAAATTCGTATCTTTACTCTCAATGGGGCCTCTCACGCCCGTTTAAACCGACACCAAATCAGACCCCTCCTCCGATTCCGTCCCCACCTTACCACCACCACCACATCACCCACACATCATCCAACCGCTGTGATCTCTCCCCACTCACCCCAACCCCACCCATGTGCCAAACGGTCCTCTCCTCCCTACATTTCAAAATTTTTCAAACACACCCCGGTCCCACCTCCACAGCTACACACGTGCCCCCTCACGTGCCAACACAGACAGTGAACTAATCTCTCACTTCAACTCGACTCCATCAATGGCGGACGAAACCACACCATAGAACTCGAAGAGGAGGAGAAGATGAACGGGAGGCAACAGGCGCAGAGATCGACGACGACGGCGACGGCGACGATGACGACGCAGCATCACCGTCAGTACTCCGACAACTTCCTCGAGTCCGGCCGATGGCTCCAATCAAACGGTCTACAGCACCTCAACTCCTCGATCCCGGCCTCTCAGGTTAGATCTGATCCCGCATTGTCTCGATTTCATGATCCGATGATGTTGTTGATGGATTCGATGATGCGAGGTGGTGTTGATGTGATGGTGTGGTGTGTGTGTAGGAGTACGGGTACTATGGGCAAGGATCGACGAGGATGATAGGGAGGAGCAAGTATGGAGAGGGGTATAATGAGCCGTCTACGCCGCCGATGGCCGGATCGAGGAGGAACGGGGGCGGTGGAGAGGAGGAGAGGGTGGTTTCGCCGAGCGAGTTGAGTCCGGGGTTGTTGGATCTGCATTCACTTGATACTGAACTCATCCCTGAGGTGAGGCGCGATTGTGATTGTCTGGTTTGTATCGGGGGAGTATTATTGTATTGATACAATGGTCTGTTTATGTGTGTTGTTAGGGTTTGGAATGGATTGCTATGTAGATCATGGTTTGCTGCATGATACTTATCGACCGATAGGGCAGATATGTATCGTTTTTCAAAAATTGGGGGCGTATCGGCTGATATGCCAATAAGTTTCGTGTACGATATGTATCATTCTGATTAAAATCAATTTTTTCAAGAGACCGACACACCACTACCACTCCTACTTTCCTCACTTTCTTCATTTTTCTCTAGCAAATCTTGCCTAATCCACCGCTACTCCCACTTTCCTCTTGACTTTTCTGATCCTCTTCACTTTCCTCACTTTTTTTTTCTTCAAAAAATCGATATTGATACAGCCCAATACAAGGGATGACAATGATGATGATGTGGATGGGTATCGTGGATATGACAGCTATGACAGATATAGTTTCAGTGCATCAGAGTCATAGTATGAAGGCTCTCGTCATTCTTCATTTTTGAAATGTGTTATATTACTGTACGTTAGATTGACATGTTTTCCATTATTCCTTTGCACTTGACCAGCTCTGGCTTGACTTAAACTTTCGAGTTATTGTTTTTATATTACTTATGTTATTTTTGTATTTGTTGTTAATTGTTATGCTTGTTCTAGCGTTTTTAATGAGATTCGAAGCTTATTTTGCGATATTAAACGAGTAAAACTCTGTATCGGTACGTGTACGGATATAGTTTCCGATACGGCGATCCTTGATGTAGATTTCAATGTAGCTTGAAGAATATGTTGCGGAGCAAAATAGCAAGTGAGTTGATCACGTAATTCATGAAATTGAACAGATGGGATTGTTCAGGATGGAATATATCCTCAATAGCCTCTCAATCTACAAGGTAAGAGTATGAGGTAGTAACGAAGCAAGAAATCCATAACTTGTACTCGAGATCAAATAGGAAGACTCTGATTCCTTATGTGATAATGATCAATGATGGCACTAGGCAAGGCATAAAGAATATCTCCTTGTCGATGTATTGAGACCGTGAGCAATTTTAATAATTCTGGAGCATTTGGCATCGAGTAATCAAGAGATGATGGAGCTTAGCAGTTAGTATAAAGTAGAAAGCCTATATACAGTGGCAAAGTGGAATTTAAGAACATAAAACTGACTTCATTTAACTGGATGTAATTATGTGCGATGACATGGACAAAGGAAACACCGGAGTTCCCAAAATTTCTATCTTGGTTCATGTTGCTGTGCGACTGATATATGTGGGGAGACAAAATCCTACACATGATGCGGTGACCAATACATGTCTTTGTTGGATAAAGTTCTACTTGTTTACGTAGCTGTCGGTTTAGTTACCGGTACCTGAACTATCAATCTAGGTATATAAATGGTGATGGGTCTGGTCCCTTGACTGAGTATAAATGTAACAATTCAGGTTGTCACTACGTAATATCACAAGTTTTGGTTGATTCAAACTTCGTATAGCAGGAACCTTTGTGGTGCACCTTATATGCTGGTTTCAAGAATAATGGAACACTGTCAGACGATTTTTTTCTTATATCTTGGAGCTTGTTTTTTTAACATCTTCGTGGATCTAATCTATGTTTTTCTATTATATCCTTGATTTGTTATTTTTGACAATTATGGCTCCCTTTTGTGATTTATGATCTTCGATGAAGCTACTATTAGCTCATACTACCATCATGTTTTTCTGTGTCAGATGCCAGGTCAGGCTATCCATGGTGGCTCTTCTTTGTATCAGTGCTTTCAGAGCAGAAGCTATGACGAATTTGATATCCCAACGAATAAGCAAACTGGGAATAACAGAACACGTGCTCTGCCGGAGAGCAACCCCCTCAAAGACCTTTCTCTGGACAAAGATAAAGCGAATAATGTGGCAAAAATTAAAGTCGTGGTATGTCACTTGTACTTTTTGCATCATCTTGCAATTACCAAGATGTTATCTTTTTGGAGGGCAGCTTTGCCAATTGCTAGAATGCAGCTTTGCTTCTTTGAAGCTCGTTGTATTTGGATGTCATGCATATATCATATGGAAAATGCTGTAAAGATTCACATCAGATTTGTTCATTTTGTGCAATAAACAC
This sequence comes from Drosera spatulata, assembly GCA_035668315.1. Taxonomy (NCBI): domain Eukaryota; kingdom Viridiplantae; phylum Streptophyta; class Magnoliopsida; order Caryophyllales; family Droseraceae; genus Drosera; species Drosera spatulata. The sequence continues at coordinate 26,397 of JAOVYX010004051.1, forward strand.
AGGTGCGCAAGAGACCTCTGAACAAAAAGGAGTTAGCAAAGAATGAAGAGGACATCATTGATACGCATGCCAACACTATAACTGTTCATGAAACTAAGTTGAAGGTGACTATCGTTTTGTAATTATTGTCATCCATCTCTGTAATCCCTGCTTGTTATGTATATAGTAGCCATTAGCATGTTCATTCATTGTTGCTATTTATCTCCACTCAGTTGTTCCTTTGAAGGTTCGCAGCAATGTGGACCAATTGGTGTTTCTTTCTCTTACTTTTCTTGAGAGTCACTCTTTCATTGCACATATCGCGAATCACTGATCCAACAGTAATATTGTGGTCTTGCTTTTGCAGGTTGACCTAACTGAGTACGTAGAGAAACACAATTTTGTGTTTGATGCAGTACTGAATGAGGAGGTTTCAAATGATGAGGTGATCTTGAAATAGTCACAATAATCTAGAATTTGGTTTGTAATAAACATCCCGAGCCTGAAGTTGCATTCTTACTTCCTTAGGTTTATAGTGAAACTGTGGAACCCATCGTTCCGATCATATTTCAACGCACAAAAGCAACATGCTTTGCATATGGACAAACAGGTAATTACCTTATGGCTGAGCATCAAAGGTTGCTACTGTTTTTTTTCCCTATCTTGTAATATTGGAGAAATGAAAGCCAGGAGGGTTTGTTCTGTGACTATGATTTTTGATATCATAATATTTCGTTTCAGTATAGTTTGCCCTTACAGAAAATAAGAGTGGTGGACACTGAATTTTATTTTCATGTTCCTTTTGTCATCCATTTTTCATATGGTTGGAAAAATGCTATCACTTTATTTTCTGAAGAGTGAAGACTCGTTCATTCTCAGTTCTCACATGCTTCCAGTCCAAGGATTTATCACATTACTACATGATGTTGTCATCGTGCAGTGTTTAAAAATAGAAAAAAAAAAGTTTACATGAATAATCAAATTCTCTTAGCTTTCTGATTTAGGATGATTATCTCTAACTGTTTCCCCTAATTTTCAAAATTGTAAGCGATCGTTGTGCATGTCTTTCTTCAGCTGCTAATGGGCTAGCTCGGCTTTTTCTTTTTTAATACAGGAAGTGGTAAGACTTACACTATGAAGCCGTTGCCTCTGAAAGCATCTAGAGATATTTTAAGGTTGATGAATCACAACTACAGAAACCTGGGATTTCAGCTGTTTGTCAGTTTCTTTGAGATATATGGTGGGAAACTCTTTGATCTCCTCAATGAAAGAAAGTGAGTTTCATGCATTGCTGTCGTTGTCCTCCAATCCTATTATGCATTTTGTTGTGCTTGCATAATACTCAAACTATCTAGCTCTTCAGGAAACTATGCATGAGAGAGGACGGGAAGCAACAAGTTTGCATTGTAGGATTACAAGAGTACCGAGTATCAGATGTGGAAATGATCAAAGAGCTCATCGAGAGAGGCAATGCAACACGGAGTACAGGCACAACTGGTGCAAATGAGGAATCATCCCGTTCACATGCCATACTTCAGCTGGCTATCAAGAGATCTGTTGATGGTGTTGATTCTAAACCTCCACGTCTTGTTGGCAAGCTTTCTTTCATAGACCTTGCTGGAAGTGAACGTGGAGCGGATACTACAGATAACGATAAGCAGACTAGGTATGCCTTGATGCCGGCCTCCCCATATTCTTTTGTGTTCTATATGCTCTTTTCATAGAACCACCTGCTATTCATGTTCTATATCTGTTGTTCAATTTTATATTTAATTTAATTTTTTTTGTGCCGTAATATTACAGTTTTTCCATATAATCCCCATACCATATCTTTGTTGTTCCGTGTATTTGCCTATTTGGGTATATCACAAGCAGTGTCTTTAAGCACTAGTACCTTGGCTCTAGTTGTTATGTTTCATTCCATTACATGCGATTTAATTTTGGCCAACCCCACTTGATGGGATAAAAGCTTGATTTGTTGTTGTTGTTGTTACGTGTGATTTAATTTTCTTCATCTTCTACTGGTCTGCAGAATTGAAGGCGCTGAAATCAACAAAAGTTTACTTGCACTGAAAGAATGCATTAGAGCGCTTGACAATGACCAAAACCACATTCCTTTCAGAGGGAGTAAATTAACTGAAGTTTTGAGGGATTCCTTCGTCGGCAACTCACGCACAGTTATGATATCATGCATTTCCCCTAGTTCAGGATCATGTGAACACACTCTAAACACCTTAAGATATGCCGACAGGTATTCAACTTATTTCATTATCTCAGCTGACGATCTCTTGTAAGATTCTCTAGTACAAGTTCCTCGCTCCACAGACCTAGTAAAAACTGCATATCATACACATTTTTGAACATGAATGTTTGATACAATCTCATACTTTTTCCATATCAGAGTGAAGAGCCTTTCTAAAGGAGGCAATTCAAAAAAGGATGCATTCTCCACCACAAACCTCAGAGAGTCAACGACACTACCCTTGCCCTCGTTTACATCCGTTGTGCCCACACCGAAGGATGGTGCAACTGATACATGGTCACAACAAACTCCAGAAGAGGATTATGAAGGTTCAGGAGATCCTTATGAACAAGGGAAACTTCTCTGGAAGAGAAATACCTTAGAAGACAAGGCAAGGAAAGCGAATGGCCAAACTAAATGGAAGGATCCATCTAAACTAGACGTTAAAAATTCGGATTCAGATGACGACTTAAATGAACTTTTGCAGGTAAGACATAGTTGCCTTGGCGCCCCTTGTGAAATCAAAGTGTTGTATCAGACATTCTATGACTCCATGTCACTGACTTGCTGTCACCTATTTACAGGAAGAGGAAGATCTTGTAAATGCTCATAGGAGACAGGTTGAGGAGACTATGGATATAGTCCGAGAGGTACGTAAACTGAGTATATATATCTTCTCCCATATATGTGCATGATTTTTCTTGGTCTCATGCTCTAGTTTAATTTGGTATGGTATATTGGTATGTGTCAGGAAATGAGCCTTCTGGTAGAAGCTGACCAGCCTGGGAATCAGTTGGATGACTACATCACCAAACTAAACACCATTCTATCACAGAAGGCAGCGGGCATCCTACAACTCCAGACGCAGTTGGCTCATTTCCAGAAACGACTGAGGGATCACAATGTCTTAGTCACATCTTCAGCTTACTGATCTCTCGAAAGCAAGCATCGTTGTTGTCATCATCATCTAGGCTTTTGCATTGCAAATAGTGAGGCGAGCCAGATGAATTTTGCTTTTTCGGCTCTGCACCTGGAGCATCGATGTGCACTGCGCCGGATTTACTGCAAAAGAATAATGCAGATCAAATGATACCATGATGAATCCTTGTGGAGGAGCGGCTGTGTTTTCTTACATCCTTGTATTAATTTTGTTGTGGTTTGAGTGAGTATGTTTTTTTCTTTCATCCCTGTTGGCTGTATTTTTGGATCTGAGTCCTGTCATGTTTCGGACTGATCTTCAGACCTGCGATTGTGTAAATTGTTCCTTTTTTCGCTAGTTCATGCAATTCAGGATATGATTTCAAGAGTTCTGAACTAGTCGATGTAATTTGTACATATAAATTAAATATTTTCTCCCTCAAGGTTTCCAACGAAATCAATGTTATGGTTTACCTAGGCTGAATCAACCGAGCTTGCTTGTTCTTCATCACCAGAAAGATTGCAAGAGAAACCATGCATCACCAGATATGCTCATTGTGAGGTTGCACGGCATTGACGGAGCTGTCAGGCATCCTCGTTCGCCTAGTGACTTGGATTCATCTGCACTGTAAGCTCTCGGAATACTATAAGTTCTTTTTAGTACGAAATGGCATGCATATATGCAACATGGTTGCAAGCAAGAAAGTTTTACAGATGAAACAACGTATACATATGAAACGTGAACCATGGCATCCATCATACACAATTACATTCTTCAGAATAATTAAACATCCAAGTAATCATATGTGATATATGACTATATACTGAGAAAATCCGCAACGACAAAGCAGCTTAAAGTCACACAACTCGTGCTATTATCATGAATATGAACAAGAATCCTGCTTGAACTTGATGAGCTTGGTGATGTAGTGAGCATAATCAACCTCGATGACGCAAGATGCATGCAACTGATGCTTCGTTCTTACCAGCTTCCCTACCACATACCCTTTCGAATGGATCTCTAGGTCCAGCGTGAATGGCACCAGTTGTTGGCCATTGCTGCTACTAACTCCGGCATCAGTGACCGTTAAACTCGAGCCAGCTCCATACAACGGAACCTTGTCCCCTACCAACGTGATGGAGACAGTCCGACGACTCTTCCTTGGCTGGTAGTATTTCTTAACCTGCAAGCATAATTTGAACAACTGGTTTTGAGTGTTGAGCAGCCATTTCGATTGCCGCAGTTCAAACTAAAATTGACACGAAGGCAACTAAGATAAACTCTCGTGTTTCAGAAAAAAGAAGTTTGATTGTTCTGATCTTACTTACTTGACCAGTGGCGACGGAGATCTTCGAATACAGAAGGTTAATAGGTGTGGATGAAACATGAATCCCGAAAAATGAAGCAGGATTGTAGATGGAAACCTTGAGTGTGCAATTCACTGTCACCATTTTAGTCGGAACTCCTGAGTTGTCGGTTCCTTCTTGTACAATCCAGTTATTCATTGCCAGACTCTGCAATCATAACAAAGTTCGCAATCAAGTTCAACATTATGCTAGTAAAATTTCATCATGCTGGACCTTTTGACTGTTACATAATTATATGCACTTTATCCCCCTCGTAAACAAGGGAGAGAGAAATTCTCAAACAATGGACGAGAGAAATTGAAGAAAATTGTATGGTCATGCCCTTTATCACAATAATTCCATTCTACAAACCATGCTAGTAAGAGAAGGCAACAACATAATCTCGAGATATTGTTTCTCGATGTAAGAAATTGTTTGAATCACTGACTACACGATTAGAGGAAGGATTACTTTATCGCCGAGTCAAACTTTCTGGACAGAAACCATGTTAGTATTAATAGCATAAAAATATCCTGTTGCAGAGTTAAACTTTCTGGACAGAAACCATGTTAGTATTAATAGCATAAAAATATCCTGTTGCATCCCTTATGTATCACAGGTGACTTGGTCCATTAAACACTCAAATTGCTAGAATATGGATTGAGTGATATACCTTGAGAGAAACTTGAGCCTTGTAAGGTCTACTAGCACCCCAAATGATCAAACAAAACACAGTAAACAAAACCACAAAGCTCAAGCCACCAATCAACCCTTGAGCTCTCCTAGACAACCCTTTCTCCTCCTCATAATCACCTTCCTCCATGATCACATTACACTCCGGCCACCCTTTCTGGTTACTCCCCCGCTTCCGACCGCCTTTTCTCCCCGAAGACGACCTGAATATCCCCGAAAACCTACTCGACGACGAGTTCCGGGAATGAGGACCGAATGAAGGATGTGATGGAGACTCCATTGGGCTTGTGTACATTGGTGTTGCTTGCATCGATGATGATTTGTCTCCGTCGTGTGAGTCCCTTGATGGGCTTTGCACGTAATAGAGTGGCCTTTTTGGTGACCGAGCAGGCGACGACGGCGCCTGGCTCGTCACGTCGGATTCCGATTTCGCGTGCGCCATTGATGATATTGGAGTTGATGGGCAGTGATGATTTGATAAAATTTGAAATGGGTTGATGAGATTTTGTGATGATAGGGTCTTAAATATGATCAATTTGGAACTGCCCAGATGAGGAAAGTGATGATATTCAACATGGGTATGCGATCAAAACCTGAAATTTTTAGACCCAAATGGGAGGAAAAGAAAAAACTTTTGATTTGAGAGTTATGTGATTAAGTATAGGGGAATTGAAAGTGGGATGAGAACAACAAGGGAAGCTATGAGTTCATAGAAGTAATCAATGGAAGATGCAGATGAGGAAGCTCCATTGATGAACACTGATCGAGAAGTGGTTTGAGTTTGATATTTGGCAAGTTATCTCTTCTCTCTTTGTGGTTTTTGTGAGGCCAGTGTGTGCCAGTGACAGTTGCACAACTTGGGTGCGTTCTTGTTCTTGTTCTTTATTGGTAGGAAAAGGAGGAATAATTGTACTGAACCCGAAAACGGATACACGACTCAACATTAACAATTACAGTTTCCTATATCATTTCACTAGTTATCATTTTGATGAATTGTACATCTTATAAAATTAGATGATTCTTTTGATACGTGGATTGTCGAGTTCTCATCATGGATAAATTCTTTTCGAATAGCTGTGTGAGAAAAAGTGGGAACTTTTGGGTTGTCACATAAGAAGATATGTTAATGAACAGTGTCGGCAGCTTGAGGTTTTGGCTGGCAATGTGAGAGGCTAATCAGATATTCATGATTGAGGATGATTGATGCTGGGAAATTGATGATTTTGAGGATTTTGACATTGGACCTAATTATTTGGCTCGTTGTGCCACATTTTTCTTTTTACTATTGTGATTCGTATTTGTACAGTGACAATTTGATTTTGATGAATTATAGTCTGTAACATGAATTTTTTCATTAGACTTATGATACATTATTTCTATAAACAGTGATTTACAGTGATTTCATGACATGTTTGATTTTTTTACTGTTATGCCCACCAAGGTGTGACTGATTAGTTGTTTGGTTGGACTTGTTTTTCATCATCCATTAGGAACAGGAATCAAGTTCCTTTTCATTCATGTAAATTGGCTTATTGTTTAAGATTAGGTGGTTGTTTTCAATAATGGTAATGACCTGTTGGTCCCCGTTGTAGTGCTTCAAGAATACAATACGGCTATGAACGGAAAATGACTAGAAATCCACTAGTTACGAGAATGGAAAGGCAGGCTTATGTTGCGTATTTCGATCCACATAGATCTTGTGAGTACTTGTTGATCTAGTTCTTCCTCGACACTATGAGAAAAAAATTGACACTAATCAATCAGGGACTCACCTTTCTATACAGCATTATGCCGTTTGATGGTGTCCTAATCAACTTGATATAACATAGAGATTTTTTTTGTGACCGCAATTTAGGATAATGGAGCTGACTAGGTCAGTCATTACCTAAAATAAGCTGACTCATGAGTATCAATAACATACATTATCCCATCTTAAAATACTGACAACAATATCCTAGTACCATACCATAAAATATCAAGCACCAAACCAATAAAAATATCAAAATAACCCATCAAAATTCCCTGCCTTTCAAGGTCTATCCATTTGCCTCCCATGTCACTCAAAAGCTTACAAGAACATGAAGACAGACACAATGAACACGGGTTCTCCTCATTGGGCAATGCTGCCTCTGTTGAGATCTCTTGCTAGACCTCATTGAGATCAATTAAATAGATCTTGACCGTTGATTTCTGCTTGTTCATGATCACCTGATCTTGTTGGAGAGATTAGAGGAAGGCAAGATGCTGGAAGGGAAAGCATTGATAGAGGATACAGATATGCCTTTGAAGATGCAGATCCAAGCCATGGCTTCTGCTTCTCAGGCTCTTGATCTCTATGATGTCCTTGACTGTAGGTCCATTGCTGCCCACATCAAGAAGGTAATTACCTATTAACTTAAATTGTATATTCGTCAGAGTTGGTTCCTCGACTCAACCTTATGTATAAGATTTGAACTCATGACCTCGATGTCATATCAGCTCTAATCTTCTGTTAGGTTATCAGCTCTAGAAAATTTGTGTGTTATGGTTTAGGAATTTGACAAGAGGCATGGAGGAGGATGGCAATGTGTGGTGGGTTCAAACTTTGGGTGTTTCTTCAGCCACACAAAGGGGACATTTATCTACTTCACCTTGGAGACACTCAGCTTCCTCATCTTCAAAGGTGCAGTTGCTGCCTAGCTAGATATCTACAACTCCTCCATCGTGCTGAAGAAAAAATAATACTAGGTGATGTTAGAGCAAAGGTAGAGCATGGTGTGCTCTTATATGGTTGTGTTTATGATATTTGGAATGTTCTACTGTACAATTTAAGTCGTTTTATATGGTAATAGTCTGGTCCAAGTCTCTTCTTCACCTTTGAAACCATGTCTTGTAAATAGAACTTCTGTTTACATAGTCAAGTATCTTTTGTCAGCTACAAAAGTGCATTTGTCACTTTATTTCTTATACCAGGAATATGTACATAACTTTATCTGAGAGTTTCTAGATCAGAAGAGATTACAGCTCGAATTTGGCTTGAACAAGATTACCTCAGTTGAATCCGACCGTTTCTAAGCGTTATCTATTATCGTAGAAGACGAAATCCCAACCACCATTTCCATGAGCTAGATTTTCACCTTCGAATTCTCGATCCTTAAACCACCGGTGTCAACAGCGGCTCGCCCCTGAAGTGAGCCTCCAAGTTCCGAACAACAAGATCAGCCATCGCCCGTCGTGTCTCCACAGTTCTGCTTGCAGCATGAGGTGATAGAACGCCATTATCAAGCCCAAACCGCTCCTCGGCCACATTTGGTTCATCTTGGAACACGTCTAGCCGAGCTCCACCTAGCCGGCCTTCAACCAATGCAGTCACAAGCGCATGCTCATCAATCAGACCACCTCTGCCATTGTTGATCAGGATACCATTTGGACCTAAGGCGTGTATCACTTCACTACTCACAATGTGGCAAGTCTCGGGTGTGAGCGTGCAATAAGGGAACAGGATGTCTGTTGATAGAATGCCTCAAATCCGTGTTTCTTCTTCGCGTTCTTCTCAGCGTGACCTTCGCGTGTGGTTTTCGTGTTTTCTCCGTGTTGCATCCGTGTCTGTTCTTGTGTGTATAAGAAGAAGAAGAGAAGAAACAGGAGAGAGTGGAAGTGCAGAGAAAACAGCAGGGGAAAGTGGAGAGGAAGAAAAAGCAAGGGAAAGAGGATTTGAGTGACGGAGAGGAGAGGAGAAGAAAAAAGATAAGGAGAGAAATCCACATACACACAAAAACATATTGAGGGTTTAAGAGATTTGTTTTAGAGATTATTATCTCTATTCTCAATATTTTTAGTGTAATTCTTTTTGTATTCCTCATTTGACTAGTGGATTCTTCGTCGTCGACGACCGCACGTGATTTTTTCCGTAAGGATTTTCACGTAAAAATCTTTGTCTCATTTATTTTTGGCGTATTTGTTATTGTTTGTGTTTATAATTAACAGACTCGTTCGTAACAATGTCGCAGTTGAAGGCTAGCTCGACTGGACTAGGATAGTATTTGTACTCGGAGGCCGGTGGCTTTGGGACCGAGTAGTAGCTGATCAGGCAGTCGAGTGCTTCGGCTCTTTTGATAATGGCGGATCCAATCCTTCCTAGTCTGATTATGCTAACCCTCTTGCCACTGAACTGCAAGAAAAACAATAGCTCATCAGCAAAAGAACGCTTACGTTTTCTGACTGGAATCCACAACCATCCTCTTTAAAATAAAAACAAAGATAACCAGATGATCCCATCAAATTCAACATCTAAAGAAACCAAGATGTATGCGATATTATCTAAATTATAACATAGGAAAACTTATGCCTCATGAGTCATGCATGACTCTCATTGAATTAACACCAATACATATACCAACTACTAAGACAATACTTATCAAAACGCTGAACCATCCAATGTAAAGGTGATTTTCAGTGTTTGTTATCCAACTCTTAATCTCTTATGGACCCTCTCACTAACCATCCATATAGACCCCATATGATAAAATTCAAAGAAGATATCTAGCATTCCATTTCCACAAATTAACAAACTATCTTATACTTCCTCCGTCCCATATTTATTGAGACGTTTTGATCCGACACGAAAATTTATACGAGTGTTGAATTTATATGGATTTTGATGAAAAAAAATATTTTTTTTTAGTGATAATGAGATTTACTGTAACACTTGTGAGAGAAAATAATGAATATACTGTAACAGATAAGATTGATTTGATATTTGATTACCAAAAGAGAAAATATTATAATTTTTTTGAGACCGACCAAATAAAAAAAAACCTTGCAATTCATATGGAACAGAGCAAGTAGTAAGATTTATTCATATTTGTGATCTATTCACTATATTTTACTCCCTTCATAAGAAAAATATGCAAAAGTTTGACTTTCATTCTGGGTGATATATACAGATATTATCCCTATTTTTATATATAAAAAAACTATTTTTTGATGTCATTAAATCTCGAATCCTCACTTATTATTAAATCAACCCCACTTAATCATAAAAATATTTATTGAATAATATAAAAAACAAAATATTATATTTTCTTGAGGTAAAGATAATAGGAAAAATCATTTTTGTCCACAACAAAAATATGAATACCTGCATCGAAACACTATTTTGAAACAAGAATGCTGGATTGTTGTTGCATGGTCTTTTCATCCAACATAAGATGGCTGAACGTTGCTAACATTTCTCCTCATTATTTCGTTCACTTTAACATGACCTCTGTCACCTTGGTGGTCAACCCAAAGTCAACCCCCTCTCTCCACCCACCTCCCCTCACCAACCCCTCACTCGCCGGAATCCGCCGCGCCACCGCGATCCCCAACCCGATCCCAAATCCGCCACGTCCTCCGTCAACACCTTCGGGGTATTCGAAACCCTAGTCCCTCTCTCCGCACACCTCTCCAAATCCACCTTGTCGACTCCAAACCCGAAGCACGCCACCGTTTCCAGCATCGGCATCGAGTCGATTAGCCACGCGTCCGTCGCATATTAGGGCTTTGATCGAGGAGAGATTGGGCCGATCGAGTCGATGGAGAGAGAAGTGGTGAGAGAGGGATTGAGAGAGGTGGGGTAGATTGGGGGTGCGAGGAGGATGTTGATTTTGGGATCCATGAGAAATTAGGGTTTTGGTGAGAGATGTGAGTTTTGGGGTTCGGTTTAGGGTTTTAAAATTGCATATGTGTGTGTTGTCTTCTGTGGGGAGGTGACGATGGAGGATTGGCGTGGTGCGAGAAACTATGTCGATTTTTTTTGTCGGAACTGTGATGATTTATAACTTCGAGAGGTTCGTTCTGTTGATCGTCGGGTGTTGTTTTGGTATCGTGAGAAGTAGGTGTGTGGTGTAGTAAAAATTATCCAGTATTTTTTTTTCAATAAATGGAGTTCACATCAAAATTTTACGTGAAAAATCTCTAAAAAAAAAGATAAAAATCACGGGACCGTTTGCGATACCAAAATATCTATTAAAGAGGGATTATAAATATCGTCTCTACACTGTGCTAGGGGATTACAATCATCGGGATAACTCTCACTAATTTTTCTTCTCCAATGGAATAAAATTATACCCGTAAAAAATATCCCTCAATATCCCAAATTTTGGTGTGTTATATAAATTTTGTGATGCTCCTTGTGTCTATTTATAGGCGATTGAAAAAGTTGCTTTTTTTTTTTTTTTTCACCGTCTCTATTTGTTGAACTCACGTATGACAATCAGTTCGTTTCACGAATCCTCTTACGTACGCCTCCTTTTTTTCTTGAATTCTCCTGCTTTTTCTTGAGTGCGATGCCTGCTTTTGCCTTCGATTTGCAATTCAATTGCATCTCTTCATTCTTTTGCATTTGGTGAAAAGAGGGTGTGGGCCCCACGGAGAAAAAAAAAACAAGCAAAAAAGTGAAACGCAGTAGCAATTCTCCCCCTTTCGAACGATGGGGACCATCGTCATATCCGTTTGTTGTCTGCACAAGTCAAACTTCTCCATTGGTAAGGTCTTTGTCATCATATCTGACCCGTTATCGTCAGTATGGATCTTTTCAAGTTGAAATCGTTTACGATCCAATGCATCACGTATTCAGTAATATCTCACATCAATGTGCTTCGACCTCGAATGAAAAGTCAGATTCCTGATAAGGTGAATACCACTCTGATTATCGCAATAGAGTTTATACCTGTCCTGTTGTAATCCCAACTCTAACAAGAAGTTCTTCATTCATAGTACTTCCTTGCTAACTTCAGTGACTGCAATATACTCTGCCTCTATAGTAGACAAAGCAATATATTTCTATAATTTTGACTGCCAAGACACTGCTCCCCCTGCGAAGGTTGTCATATATCCCGAGGTAGACTTCCGAGAATCTACATCTCCGACCATATCTGCATCTGTATAACCATCTAATACAGATTTTCCTTGACCGTAGCATAAACATAACTTAGACGTACCTCTA